>JARHVA010007090.1:20000-25000 GCA_037957365.1 Torreya grandis
TATATATACTCATCATAAATAATTAAAACCAATATTTTTATTACTAAAACATTCAATCACAAAAAGTAAACTATATATATATATATATATATATATATATATATATATAGTTTATTTGGTCTGGCAACCTCTTGCATAGGAAGTGGAGTTTGGTTAAGTGGGAAGCTATTTGTAGGCCAAAGCAGGCTGGTGGTTTGGGCTTGCATAGAACTAATTTGAATGGACAAGCTTTATCAGCTAAGCTATATTAGTGATGTTGTTCATAGCAACATCAATCATGGGCAAAAATTCTTACCTCAAAGTACCTGGGTACAGATGAGAGTGTGGATGTTGTTCGTTTCAGTTTGAAGGGGAAGGGCTCTATGATTTGGAGTACCCTCAAAAGGGGTGCCAAGTTAGTCAAGCAGGTGTTATTTTGGATTTGTAATGGGAGGCAAGAGGCTCTCTTCTAGCATGATTCTTGGAATGGTTATCCTCCCATTTTGTCTACCCACCCCCACCTATAGAATTTGAGTAGGCATTTTATTGATGTTGGGTGGTGCTATGTCATTGATTTTAAAACCCTTCATAACTTGGGATAAGTTAGGGTGTATAGATGGAAGGTTCTATAGGATTGGCCTTCTGATGGGGTAGATGGGGATTACCAAGATCTTGTTGGGATCCTATCGAGGTGTGTCTACACTTCTCTTCTTGGGAGAGATATGTTGGCTTAGGGTCTTGATCTAAAAGGCAAATTTATTGTTGCCTCGAGTTATCAATTTCTTAATAAGCAAATGTTTGGGAGCTCAGAGGTCTCGTGGTGGAAAGAGGTTTAGAATAAGTTTGCTTGGCCTAATTGTAACTTCTTCTCATGGTTATTTTTTCAAGGGAGGTGCCTTACTTGGGAGAACCTCTAGAAACATGGGTTTTAGGGGCCCTCTAAGTGTGCTATGTGTGGTGGGTAGGAGGAGTTCATCCCCCATATCTACTTTCAGTGTTCCTTTACAAAAGTTATTTGGCATTTTTGGTAGAATCTCTAGCATATACCATGTAGACATGATTCTTCTTTAGAGGCTTTTTAGAGGAGTTTGGGGGGGATGCAAAGACCTCTTTCCTCTTCATTGCTTGAATCATTGGCCCTAGCTTGATAATTTGGCATATTTGGTTGGAGCACAATCGTAGGTTTTTTCTGGACAAGAGGTTACTTGTTGGTCAGCTCTAGTTGAGGATTTTGGAAGGCCTACAAGAAACTTTGGCTACTAAGTGTGACCTATTTGTCCCTATTGCTTTTGGTGAATGTGATTTTGTTGAAGACCTGGGTCTCTCTAGGGATGGATGAAAACATTTGAGGATGGTTCAGCATCAACGAGGGAGAGCGAGGGTCTATCGTACTAGTTGTCAATGCCCCCATAGTGAGAGAGCTAAAAATCAATACTGATGGACCTTTCAGAGGTAACTCTGGTCATGTTGGAGTTGGTGGCATTGGCAGGGATAATTTGAGATGGGTAATTTTTTTCTTTTCTATATATAAAGGTCAGCATACAAATAATCACATGGAGGCTCTTGTTATCCTTCTAGCATTAGAGTGTGCTTGTACCCTTGGTTGGAGGAGGATTATTTGTGAATCAGATTTTTAGGTGGTCATTGATATACTAAATAAGCAACATTTTGAGGATGTGAACTGGCAACTTGCAGTGGTGGCCAAACAAATTATTTCTTTGATCAATGCTTTAGATTCTATTACTTTTTGCCATGTGCCATGGGAGTGAAATAGGGTGGTAGATGGTTTGACAAAATAGACATCTGAGCAGATGAAGACTTGGTATGTGGATGATTGGGGTCATCTTTTTGGTGATTTGGCTCTTGTTCTTGAGGATTGGGTTATAGAAGATATGAGGAGATTTTTTGGTGTTAATTAATCCTTGTTTTCATTGGGCCCCTTAAGGGTGTTTTTTTTTGGTTTGTAATGTTTTTATGATTCAATAAAGTTTTTACCTCCTTTTAGTTTTAAAAAAAGAAAAATCATACCCATCCTAAATAACTAAAAATATGTATCTTAAATAATGAAATATATAAATTAATAAAACTATAAAAATAATCATATTATAAATATACAAATAAATAACAAATATACGTTTACATAAACAAAAATACTTATATACATATAATTATAATTAATCATCATAAAAATTATGAAATTGTTTTTAACCTAACTTAAAACATACCAATAAACAAAAATATAAATATATCATTCAAATTTCATAAATAATATAAATCATACATAATAAACTATAAAAATAATTATAAACCATATATAATAAATTATACAAATACCCATATACTCAAAATACAAACAAATAACATACATACATCATTTAAACAAAGATTATATACACTTTACCACAAAAATATATAATAAACTATAAAGAGATTTAATTCACCAATCTCACTTAATAGATGATATACATCCTACAATAAAAATAGATGATCATTTATACAAAGATGCATTCTACAAACAAATGAATTTGATAGATCATATACATTCTACTATAAAATTATTTATATAATCAATGTAAAAATAAAAAATGAACATTTAAACAAACATGCAGTTTACAAACAAATAAGAATATAATAATTTATATAAAACATATATATATTCTAACTATGAACATTTAAACAAACATGCATTTTACAAACAAATAAGAATACATAATTTGTATAAAACATATATTTATATATATAATGATTTGTATAATCAATAATTATCATTATATAGAACAAACAATGATCATTTAAACAAATACTAATCATTTATACAAAGATGCATTTTACAAACAAACAAATTTGATAGATCATATACATTCTACTATAGAATTATCTATATGATCAATGTACAAACAAATAATGAACATTCAAACAAAGATGCATTCTACAAACAAACAATAATACAATTATTTGTATAGAACATATATTTGTATATATAATTATTTGTATAAACAATAATTACATTTAATTCTTTCCATCAAGCATTCTATCATTTAAAAATTAATGCATTCATAAATATATTTAAATACATATTCATAAAAAAATGTATTTATATAAACATACAATGAATAATACAAACTAGTAATTGTATAACAAATCCTTAAAAACATTCTTACATTATACATATAGAGACTTATATAAAATGCTAGAGTAATAGATCACATAAATAATATTTAAAAATATATCTAGTAATTTATTTGATTAAGCATTATTTGTCACATTCACTCACAAATATATTCATACATTAAAACAATACTCTATGAAATACATTCACTCAAAAATATATTCATACATTAAAACAATTATTATTGAATGAATTAAAAAGATAAATAAATAAGCATATAAATTATATCACAAATATATTCATACATTAAAACAATAATCTATAATATACATTCACTCACGAATATATTCATACATTGAAATAAGTAAATATTGAATGAAATAAAAAAATAAGCTAAATAAATAAATAAACAAACATCTATAATATAAAAAAACAAACAAAAAAATAAATGTACATTAAATGAAATAATACAAAACAACACCTTTTTAAATCATTCAAACAAACAAAAACAAATATCCAGTAACACATTCAAAACATTAAAAAGGTTTAAAACAATAACCCAATGTACTCTAATAGAAAAAAAAAATGTCACACATATATATTCATATATTAAAACAAGTCCACATTAAATTAGTAATAAAAACAAATTAACATATATTAAATCATAGAAAAAGTTAAATAATATTACTAAAATATTCATTCATAAAACAAAATAATTTACATTAAAAAAAAGCAATTAATCATGTATATAATTACTCATCATACTCGTCTTAAATAACTAAAAATATGTATCTTAAATAATAAAATATATAAATTAATAAAAATATAAAAATATCCATACAATCATTATACAAATAATAATGAACATACATCATTTAAACAACAACTGGCATAAAATAAGTGATTCAAGCAATTAACATATATATAATTACTCACCATAAATAACTAAAAATATACATTATTTAAACAAGAACTCATATAAAATAATTGATTATCACATCAAATAAGAGATTCAAACCATTAACATGTATATAATTACTCATCATAAATAACTAAATATATACATCATTAAGACAAAAAAACTCACATAAAATAATTGATTCAAATAATTAATCATATAAATAATTATTCATCATACCCATCTTAAATAACTAAAAATATGTATCTTAAACGATAAAATATATAAATTAATAAAACTTAAAAATACTCATATTATAAATATAGAAGTAAATAACAAATATACATCATTTAAACAAAAATTGTATCAAACAAATACGTACATTCAAAACTAAAGAAGTTAAACATTGCCAAAAAAAATAAACATAATCAATCATAATGGAAAAAACACATTTGTTATTAAAATATTCATCTTTAAATATTCATTCATAAAAGTAAATATCATATATATACAAAAGTAAACATAGAACCAAAAAAAAACCTATCATATATTTTATTATTCATCGTGAATAATAAGAAAATAATAAATATTTTACATATATTTCTATTATTAAAACATTCATTAATAAAAGTATATAATTTACCTAAAAAAATTAAACCTACAAAAACAATTTATCATAAGCAAAAACAAAAAACTCTATCATATATATAATTGCTCCTTGTGAATAATAAGTAAATACATATTTTACAAAATAAATCATACAAATTAATAAAACCATACAAATATTCATATGATCATTATATATATAAACAATATGACATCATTTAAACAAGTATTCACATCAAATAAATTTTAACATTTACATATTTAATGTTAATATATATGTATTACATAAAATTATTTATGATGAATAAGTCTATGTAATACATACACACACACACACACACACACACCCATGCACACACCCACACACACACACATGTGTGTGTATATTTCTATACATACATATACATA
>JARHVA010007090.1:32500-37500 GCA_037957365.1 Torreya grandis
TTGTATAAACTATAATTACATATAATTATATTCATTCTTTTCAATTAATGCTTCTATCATTTAAAAATTAATGCATACCTAAATATATTCAAACAATTAATCATATATATAATTACTCATTATAAATAATTAAAAATATACATTTTAAATATAATAATGAATATACATCATTTAAACAATTCACATAAAATAAATGATTCAAACAATTAAACATATATATACTTACTCATCATACTCGTCTTAAATAACTAAAAATATATATCTTAATATATAATAAATAATATTTATAATTGGAACAAGATGGTGAGAAGGGATGAGTTCTGTAACTCACCGCCAAGCTAGGGTAGTCGTGCCCTAGCTTGTTGCTACTTTCACAGAGGCTACGCAAGTGTGGAGCATGGGACAGGCATGCGAAGAGAGAGAGAGGTGTTCAGGCTAGAGGTGGAAGTCTATGCTGAAGCGTAGGGATGGAGCAGGAGGAACAACATAAAATTATGGGGGAGTGGAGCTTTAAAGAAGTGGTAGGTAGCTTTTCATAGGGACAGGAAGCCAGAATGAAGGACTATTCAGTTTTTAGCTAGAATACAAGGGCGCAAGACACTGGCTCAATAGGGGTTTCAAGTATTACAAAAATCAATGGCTGCTTGGAAAGATGTAAGGAAAGACCTAAACTTGTTATTCCATTTGATATGATAGCTGAAGATGTGGAGTATTATTCTAGGCATTCACTATACTACAAGTTTTTGGGGATGAGAGTTTCACTCCCTTTTCTGGAGAACTGGGCTCGTAGAGTATGGGAGCCAGAGGGGGAGATGGAGGTTGTGCTACTGGCAAACAACTTCTTCATGGTCACTTTCAATTGTTTGATAGATATAAATTGGGTTTTTGAAGGTGGACCATACTTCTATAACCAGACTGGACTCTTTGTGAAACCATGGCATACTGGTTTTAACCCCACTGAGGAGTTGTCGAATAGGGTACCAATGTGGGTTCACCTTCCTAGAATGCCGATTGAATGTTGTCAAGAGGATGTTTTGTTGATGATAGCTTTGATGTTAGGGAAACTAGTGGGGTCATCCTCCCAAACTTTAGGTAAGAAAATCATGACATTTGCTTGGATTTGTGTCAAAATTGACTTAAGCAGGCCACTGCCAGATGTGGTCAAAAAGTGTGCAAGCTCATATCCCTGGGTACAGCAATTGGATTATGAGACCCTTCCCTTTAGATGCCACCTTTTTCATGAGTATGGGCACCTGGTGAGAAGGTTCTTGAAGGCTAAAATAGAGTAACAACAATCTTCACCCCCACCTCTAATGATTAATACCATGGCTGCTGACAAAGCGAAGAAGAGTAGGGCTGGTGGAGGAAAAGACTCTGAGGGATTTTTGTAGGTTAAGGCCCAGAGTAGAAGCAGAGGGCATAAGAGATCCTTAATGGAGTGACAATAGGATGATACATTTAATAGATTTGAAATATTGGATGAATTGGGATAACAAGAGATTAACCCAAGACTAATCAGTGGAGAGCAGATGGTGGTGGAACCTGAAAGGACTAATAACAATACCTCTTCTCATTTAAAGCAGCCAGAGGAGGCCCCCTTACCTATGAATTTGGATGGGCAGGGGGAGATGCAGAACTTAGTGGAAACAATAGGAGAGTTGATTCAGGAAGCAGAGGTTGGGGAGGGTCCAACACAGCCAGAGGTGGTAGAGGCAAAAAAGAGAGGAAAGGCTCCTTCTTGCCTGGGAATTCTTCAGAAGGATGGCAAGAAGGGAGCCACAGAGAAAAGTGTGAAGGTGGGATGGAAGAAGGACATGGAGTGGATAAAGATGATTGGGGAGAATTTGGTTGAGTCTAGGTCAGTCAAGACCTTGGATGCACACTTCTTGCCTCCCTCGAAATGATTGCAATTTCTTGGAATGTTAGGGGCTTAAATAGTGGCCCTAGACAAAAATCTATTTGAGATTTAATAAGAAATAACTATCTAAATATTCTTTTTATTCAAGAAACCAAGGTTTTAGTGGATTACATGATGAATATTGCTCCGAAGCTATGGGGGCAGGGTTTATGCCAATGCATTGGGGCCCACGGGGTAGCGGGCGGATTGGCTTGTCTCTAGAATCCACATAAGGTTCAACCGGTGGCTTGGATCATCTTCAAATATTTGTTATCAATGGTCTCCTTATGCATAGATTTAGGGGAGTATGCTCTTCTGATGAATGTCTATGCACCCAATGATTTGCAAGGTAAGCTTCTTGTTTGGAATAACATTCAGCTAGTTCGCAATGAGTTTCCTTACCTGCCATAGATCATAGCTAGAGATTTTAATGCGATTTTGGACCTTTTGAAAAAGAAGGGTGGGAATAATAAATTGGAGCCATCCTCTCTTCTGCTTGGAGATAAGATTTTGGAACTCAACCTGGTGGACATCAAACCAAGTAATGGGTGGTTCACATGGAATAATAGAAGGCTGGGAGATAGCTGCATTGTTGAGCGTATTGACAAATTTTTGACTTCCTATTTTTGGGTGGGTAGCAGGTGGTCTTTAAGCTTTGAGATTTTAGACTGGTGGGGCTTGGATCACTAGCCAATTAAGCTAACCATCTCTTCCACTCGAAGGGAATAGAAGTTGCCTTTCAAATTTTAGCTTATGTGGCTAAGAGAACAGGACCTATTTGGGCGTATTGCTGACTGGTGGAGAGCAGGGAGACAAACGGTTGGTAATGCAATGTATGTGTTTGCAAAGTTACTCTAGTTTGTTAAATATTAGCTCCAAAGATAGAACAAGCAGAGCTTTAGCAACATCTTTCAGGAGGAGGCATAAAAAGAACTAGATGACATTACTAGACTGATTAGAGAAGGACTATCTAAGTTTTTGCTGCAAGAAGAAGCAAGGGTGGTAAAAACCTTGGAGGAATGGGAATTGAGAGAGGAAATATTTTAGAAGCAGAAGGCTAGGATTGATTGGTTGCAAGAGGGGGACAAAAATACCACTTTCTTCTTCAATTTGGTCAAGGCCAGGCGACATGGTAATGTGATCACTTCTTTGGTTATGGAAAGAGGAGAGTTGGTCTCTTCTACAAGAGACATCTATGATGAGGCTGGGCAGTATTTTAGCTCCTTTTTTCAAGAAGATGGGCAGAGGGACGTGGTTGTGGAGGACTTGATTTTATCTTGTATTCCCTCTATTGTATTTAGGGATATGAAGGAGCAGCTGATGAGACCAATAACATTGGAAGAACTAAGGAAGATTGTTTTTATGATGAAGAAAGAAAAAGCCCCAAGACCGAATGGATTCCCGATTGAATTTTATCAAGAATTCTAGGAGATCATCAAAGAATATTTACTGGCAGTGGTTCAAGAATCTCAAAATAATAAACAAATGCTTTGGGCCTTGAATTCTACTTTCTTGGCACTCATCCCAAAGGGAGAGGGGGCTGATCGCTTCAACCAATTTCATCCCATCTCCCTGTGTAATGTTATTTATAAAATTATATCGAAACTGATTGCTGAAAGGTTAAAGAGGTGGTTAAACATGTTGATCTCTGAGGAGCAAAGCAAATTTGTGGAAGGCAGGCAAATTTTGGATGGCATAGTGGTGGCTATAGAGGCTACCCATTCTATGACCAAGTTGAGGGAGAAGGCTATGTTTATCAAGTTGGATATGTTCAAGGCATATGACAGGGTTCAGTGGTCCTTTCTCCAGAAGGTTTTGGAGGCTTTTGGTTTTGGGGAAGATTAGATTAGGTGAGTTATGAGCTGTGTAACTTTGACTTCATTCTCTGTCTTAGTCAATGGAGAGCATTCTAATCTTTTTGGGGCTTCGCAGGGTCTGCGGCAAGGAGATCCTTTATCACCTTACCTATTTCTTCTCTTGGCTGAGGGTCTAGGTTAGTGGATAAGAGAGTATACCAGGGAGAGTGTGATCCAAGGCTAGAAATGGGGAGGGGGTCTTCCTATTCTTTTTCACCTTCAGTTTGTGGATGATGTGGCCATGATGGGCTCGGCCACCATTAGGGAAGTTAGTAATATTCATAGTTTCCTGGATGCCTACCTAGCTACATCGAGGCAGGTTATTAATGAGGAGAAATCTTTCATTTTTTTCTTCAACACGACTCTAGCTATCCAACAGAGAGTAGCAGATATTCTTCGATTTTAAATTGGAAGTCTTTTAGTAATGTATCTTGGGATTCCCATTACTATAGGGAGACATTCCAAGGAGTCATGGTAGGTGATTTTGAATAAATTTAGGACCAAGGTGAATCATTGGATTCACAGGTGGTTGTCTTTTATGAGCCAAGTCCAATTAATTTAGTCGGTGGTCTAGGCCCTCCCGCTTTACAAGTGCATGCTATAGGTGGCGCCAGTTATCTTTGTTAAGGATCTTGATTCCATGGCTAGACAATTCTTGTGGGTTGGTAACCTATCTTTGATGAAGTGGAGTCTCATCAGGTGGGAGGTTATTTGCAGCGTAAAAAGGTTTGGCAAATTGGGGCTTAGATAGTCTATGCTTGCTGGTACTGCCCTTGAAGTGAAGTTGTACTAGAGATGGTGCATGGAACAAGACCGGGTTTGGGCCAAAATCTTGTCTCATAAGTATTTTTTTGGTATCCCCAAGGAGGATCTCTCGAGGTACAGCTTGTTGGGGATCAGCTTGGTGATTTGGGACACGCTTAAGAAAGGAGTGACCCTGATCAAAAGAGGTCTTTTCTAGATTTATAAAGGGGGGATGGAGGCATAGTTCTAGTATGACTCTTGGGATGGCTACTCCCCCATTGTTACTCAATATCCTCATTTGTATGCACTCTCCCAGAGATTCTGTGAGGTCAGGTGGAAGATGATTGGTGACTTCAAAACCTTCCTTCTTCATGACCAATTGACGAAAGCGAGATGGAAGCACCCAGAGGAGTGGCCAATTATGGATATGCAAGTGGAGTGTGTGGAGCTATATATGATCCTTACTAGATGCAATTATTGTGTTTTGAGGGGAGTCGATGAGC
>JARHVA010007090.1:45000-137500 GCA_037957365.1 Torreya grandis
AATTATAATAAAATAAATCTTACATAATAAATCATACAAATTAATAAACCCATATAAATTAATAAAATTATAAACATCATATAATTTAAACAACTTATAATAAAATAAATCTTACATAATAAATCATACAAAATAACAAAACTAAAAAAATATACAAATAAAATATATAATTTACTAATAAACAAATAAATAATAAAAACATACAAATTAATAAAATTATAAAAATACCATTAAAAAAACAAATAAAAAATAAAAACATATAAATTAATAAAATTATAAAAAAGCCATACAAACCATATAAATTAATAAAATTATAAAAACACCATAAATTTCATATAAAATAATAAAATTATAAAAACACCATCATATAATTCAAATAACTTATAAATGAGTCTTACATAATAAAAAGACATAAAATTATGAAATTATAATATTTTTTTTTTTTAAAAAAAAAAAACATACAAACCATATAAATTAATAAAATTATAAAAAAACCATAAATTTCATATAAATTAATAAAATTATAAAAACATCATCATATAACTCAAATAACTTATAAATTAATAAAGTTTTCGCGTGCATAAGGACAAGAAAGCAACGATAAAGGTTACTCAACACAAGGAGGAGAAACTAGTACCTCTTAGCACAATGATACTAGTGTGCAAATAGGCAGAGGAAATCCTACCAGAGGTAGATGATCCTATGGATGAGATAGAGGAAGAGGAGGAATCATGGGTATGTGTTTCAGATGTGGTGAAACTGGGCATAGAGCATTTAAGTATCCACATACACACAATGAAGGTAGTAGGAGAAATAATGCAAATACACATACTGCCTAAGTAGATGAAGAGAGTATTGCATCTAATCATAACTTTTATGAACAAAAAATTGGAGAAGCTCTCATGATGATGAGGGTGTTATCAAAACCAACAAAAGAAGATAACAGTCCCACACAAAGGAAGAATCCATTAAGAACCATTTGCAAATTTGGAGGTAAGGGCTGCAAGTTGATTATTGATAGTGGTAGTTCAAATAAAAACATATAAATTAATAAAATTATAAAAAAAGCCGTACAAACCATATAAATTAATAAAATTATAAAAACACCATAAATTTCATATAAATTAATAAAATTATAAAAACACCATCATATAACTCAAATAACTTATAAATGAGTCTTACATAATAAAAAGACATTCAATTATTTTTAAAAAAACCATACAAACCATATAAATTAATAAAATTATAAAAACACCATAAATTTCATATAAATTAATAAAATTATAAAAACATCATCATATAACTCAAATAATTTATGAATGAGTCTTACATAATAAAAACATATAAATTAATAATATTATAAAAATACCATAAAAACCATATAAATTAATAAAATTATATAAACATCATATAATTTAAACAAATTATAATAAAATAAATCTTACATAATAGATTATGCAAATTAACAAACCCATATAAATTAATAAAATTATAAACACCATCTAATTTAGACAACTTATAATAAAATAAATCTTACATAATAAATCATACAAATTAACAAAACCATAAAAAATACCCTAACAAATTAATAAGATTATAAAAACACCTTAGGATTCAAAAAATTTATCATAAAATAATAAATCATTCAAATTAATAAAAAACTAAAAAAAAAAATAGTCTTAACAATCTATCATAAAATGAATAATAAAATAAATCATGAAATAATTAATAATAAAAAGCCTATCATATATATAATTACTTGTTATGAATAATGAAAACAATTATCACATATAATATTACTCAATATAAATGATATACAATATCTCACATTGTTAACAAATCATACAAAATAACATAACTATAAAAATATATAAATAAAATATATAATTTATTAATAAACAAATAAATAATAAAAACATATAAATTAATAAAATTAAAAAAACATGATATATATAATTACTCATGAATAATATTACTCACCTTAAATTATTTTATTTTTTTAAAATGTCATATATAATATTACTCAATATATATGATAAACAATATCTCACATAATAAATCATACAAAATAACCAAACTATAAAAATATACAAATTAAATATATAATTTATTAATAAATAATTAATTAATAAAAACATATAAATTAATAAAATTATAAAAATACAATAAAAGCCATATAAATAAAATAAAATTATAAAAACACCATTTAATTCAAACAACTTATAATAAAATAAATCATACATAATAAATCATACACATTAGCAAAACCATAAAAATATACCAACAAATTAATAAAACTATAAAAACACCATATAATTCAAACAACTTATAATAAAATAAATAACAAAACTATAAAAATATACAAATAAAATTTATAATTTATTAATAAACAATAAAAACATATAAATTAATAAAATTATAAAAATACAATAAAATTCTAAGATTATATGAACGCTTTATGATTCAAACAATTTATCATAAAATAATAAATCATTCAAATTAATAAAAAACTATAAAATGAATAATAAAATAAATAATTTTAAAAAAAAAATCTAGATATCATATAAATTAATAAAATTATAAAAACATCATATAATTTAAACAAATTATAATAAGATAAATCTTACATAATAAATCATACATAGTAAATCATACAAATTAACAAACCCATATAAATTAATAAAATTATAAACACCATCTACTTTAAACAATTTATAATAAAATAAATCTTGCATAATAAATCATACACATTAGCAAAACCATAAAAATATCCTAACAAATTAATAAAACTATAAAAACATCATATAATTCAAACGACTTATAATAAAATAATAATTTAATAATTAAATGAAATAAAAATCATAAATTTGTTGCAATAAACATTCACTTGTAAATAAATGAATTAAATTAAGAAGCATCTAAATTATAATTTCAGTTCTAAAATATAATAATTTAATAATAAAGGAAATAAAAACCATAAAATAGTTTAATAATAAAAGAAATAAAAACCATAAATATGTTGGAATAAACATTCATTTATTATTAATTAAGAAACATCTAAATTGTAATTTCATTTATCATGAATTAATGAATTAAGAAACATTTATTAAAATATAATAGTTTAATAATAAAAGAAATAAACATCATGAACATGCTTAAAATAAGCATTCATTTATAAATAAATGAATTAAGAAACATCTAAATTATAATTTCATTTAATTTTAAACTTAAATCTAAATTATAATTTCATTTAATTTTAAACTTAAATTAGTAAGTCAAACAGATCTATACAGATTTTAATTTAATTGAATATTATCCCAGAAAATTGAATATACTAAAATATTGTTTGTATTATTCAAATTTATTAAACCAAACAAATAACCACAAAGTTTAACCTCTACATACTATGGCCGGTCAAGGTTGTCTGAAGGTATGGCCGGTCAAAGTTCTTCATCTAAAAGAACTGAAAGAAATGCTACATCAACCTGGACAGACAAGAAAAACAAATTGTTTGAAAAGGCCTTATGTATCTATGACAAAGACACCCCTGACAAAATGTGGCTGCCATGATTGGCAGGAAATCGTTTTGAGTAAGTGAAAAGACATTATATTGTAAGACTTTGGGTGTACCTATTTGGATGTACCTATTCCCAGTTTCAAATCTTCACGCTATAGCAATGGGATGAGCTCTAGATGTAGTAATTCTGGCAGTTGGGGATAAAAGGACAATAGGTATTAGGATTATCTATGTATTACTAATTGACATTAATTGGTGGAGTTTTAAAGTAAATAAATTGTCATTATACAAAATGAAATCACACGTCTGTGTAAATTGTTCATTATACAAAACAACACAAAACAGGGATCCGTGCAAACAAATAATGAATCAGCGAAAAAAAAATTATCGTTATACAAAGAGAAGAAGAAATATATATATATATATATATATATATATATAAACAGTTAATATACAATCATTACTTTCATAAATAATAAACAAGTATTCGAACATTAATATTAAAAAAAAAAAAAACCAAAAAAAAATCCAAAAGAAAAGGATTATAACAAACTCTATAAACCTAATTGACATTAATTGGTGGAGTTTTAAAGTAAATAAATTGTCATTATACAAAATGAAATCACCCGTCTGTGTAAATTGTTCATTATACAAAACAACACAAAACAGGGATCCGTGCAAACAAATAATGAATCAGCGAAAAAAAAAATTATCGTTATACAAAGAGAAGAAGAAATATATATATATATATAAACAGTTAATATACAATCATTACTTTCATAAATAATAAACAAGTATTCGAACATTAATATTAAAAAAAAAAAAAACCAAAAAAAAAATCCAAAAGAAAAGGATTATAACAAACTCTATAAACCTATATATATATATATATATATATATATATAAAACAAAGAAACATACCTTCGTACTGTCCATGGCTCTGTCATTTTCTAAAGACCACTTGCAAGGCATCTATCTCAACAGGAAGGTCCCCATTTAGCTGTTGCTAAGTGACCACTCATTTTGAATGGTCCCCAGGAATCGATCCTTGCAAACAAAACAAAAACGTTTGTTCTACTACAACAAAAGATAATATAAAACCAGGGATCAATCCCTGCAACCAAAATGAAAATATTTGAAAGATAATATAAAACAAGGGAAAATGAGAAATAGAAATCCTAATAAAACCGCAAGACAAAAAACCGCTCGACACAGTCGGGGGTTTTGTAAAACCGCTCGACACAGTCAGGGGTTTTGTAAAACTGCTCGACACAGTCGGGGATTTTGTAAAACCGCTCGACACAGTCGGGGGTTTTGGAAAACTGCTCGACACAGTCGGGGGTTTTGGAAAACCGCTCGACACAGTAGAAGCAAGCAAAAGCGCAAATGAAATAATTGAGGGAAGTGCTTCGTTGTGCAGAAAAATAATAATGAAACCCTACTAAAAAAGAAACTCTACGTCAAATTATCCCTTCCCCCTTCCTACCTGTTGAAGGGGATTCGACAACAAATCACTTATCCGAACCCCATGATTCCTGGAAACAACAGAAAATTTGAAAAATAATGAAACCCTAGTCAAAAAAATAACAAAAATTCAACATGAAATCGCTTATCCCTGCAAAATTCCCCCTTCCTGTTGAAGGAGATTCAGCACCAAACCAAAACGCTTATCTGAAAGGACGCCATTATCCCTGCAAACAACGGAAGAAAAAATAATCAAAAGATTGAAAAACAAAGCAGGACGGCAAATGAAATGATTGACGAAAGTGTTTGCTTGTACTTATTTATAATGGGGTTGGGGCCCCTCAAACGGTCATGCTGCTTTATGCTTTATGCTCCTCAAACGGTCATGCTGCTTTATGCTTTATGCTCCTCAAACGGTCATGCTTGTTTTTTGGCTTTTTCGCTTTTAACAACGTTCTAGAACCATCGGTCGACACCCTTTTACAAGTTGTTTGCCAACTCCTGGGTGGGGTGCCATGCCATGCGCTCTGCCAAGTTTTCTAGTTAATTTTAAAGATTTTTAGATAAATAAAAGAAAATTATTTTGAACACGATTACAATACAAAAGTCTTTAGGTATATAAACATTGGTTTGCATCTATATGTTTTCAATAAGGACTCCTTTGTAAATTCAAGACATGGTCATGAATAAGGATATCAATATGGTCATAACAGACATAAAGTAAGTACTTACCATGTTTCATTTTGAGAGGCCAAAAAATTTTGAAAGGGAGGAAAATTATATTTCAATGTATATAAGATTCAAGAGAAACCAACCAAAAGTAATACGATAATAGAAAGGGGAAAGTGAAAAAAAAAACTAGATGAACATAAATGAATCATAGGAAACAAACTTGAAAAATATCAAGGATAGTATTGGAGTTTTGTAAACTCCTAATCAAATTAGAACAAGTAATTTTGGAAAAATAAGGAGAGGATGACCTAGTAGAAAAAAGAAGTCAAGATGAAGCTCTAGGAGCTATAGGGGAAGGCATTCAAGTCTATTTGGACTCAATCTTAGTGAGCACCAAGAATCCTCCCCCTTCTTGATGCATGTTTTAATTTAGAATATTAGGGGTCAAAATACCCCATCAAAAACAAGGATGTTGAAAAACATTATCAAAGAATATATTTCAAAAGTGTTAATCCTTTAGGAGACTAAGCTAGAGGATCTATATATTTTTAGTAAAAGTTTTGCCAAAGACTTCGTTACAAACGCTATAGGTAGGAATGCTTCAAGAACGATAGAGGGAATGGTGTTCCTATGGAATTAGAGTGAAGTAGATTTTTAAATATTAAAACAATAAGAATATATCCTTATTATCAAACTAGAAGCTAGGAAGACTAACTTGTCCTTATATTGGGTTAACTTTTATGGTTCTCAATGCAAAGAAGAAAAAGAGTGAGCATGAAAACAACTATAAAATGAAATGAATGATGAAAAGGACTACCCATGGATAATTTGAAGAGGTTCTAATGCAAAACTGGGCCCCTTTGAGAATAAAGGTAGAAAAAGAAAAGAAAGGAATAATGGATCTTTCCATAATTTATTGAAAAACACTGATTTGTGTAATATGAAAACTAAGCATGATTGGTTCACATAGAGTAATAAAAGACAAGGTAGGGAGCTAATCTTAGAGTGAATAGATAGATTATTGATCACCAAAAAAGCAATGAAAAATAGTTTCATCCTCAAAATGGAAGTCTTGAGAGAGGCAGGGTCAAACCATTAGCCTGTAGCCTTATATCTATCTAAAAATGAGCATCTAACTCAGGTGCCTTTTAGATTTGAGAAGATGTGGTTAGAACATCCTATCCTTGATGATTTTGTAAGAAAATAATGGAATAAGAATAGCTCTCTATATGAGTTGAAGATGTATATTTTCCACAAGAAATTAAATGAAATTAAGTTAGCCGTGAAACACAGGAATGAGAACACATTTAAGAAAATATTCCATCAAAAAATAGTCTTATAGAGAATATATGAAAAAAATCAAGAAATGAGAATGGAAGGAATCACTACGAATTATCTCCATAGGGAAGAAGAGAAAGTTGTCAGAGATTTGGATGAATTATATAAGAAATAAGAAATCTACTAGTGTTGGAAGTCTAAAATAAGATGGTTAAAGTAAAGAGACAGGAATATTCTTCCACATCTCTTTATAAATTAGAAGATATAAAACTTATATTATAAAATTATAAACTAATGAGAGCGTCACAATCGAAGAGCCAAAAATAATCAAAGACCACTTGTTCAGCTTTTGGAAAACAATGTATTGCCAAGACAAGCAAGAAAGTGAGGAGTAAGAGGAATTATGGAATTAGATCCTACAACTCAACACAAACTTAGACAATGAAATGCTAATGAAGGACATTGAACTAGAAGAAGTGAAAAAGGTAATTTTTGAAAAGGAAGGTGACAGTGTTCCAAGACCTAATGGTTTTCCCTCTTTTTTCTTCTTATATTTTTGGGAGCTTCTTAGGGAAGACATAAGAGGGGTGGTGCAGGAATCCAAGGACTCCCGAAGCATGATAAAATCCCTCAACACCACCTTTATTTCTCTCATCCCAAAAAGGCCTAGAAACAAGACACTTGAAGACTTCAATCCTATCTCCCTCTACAACAAAATTTACAAGATCATTTCCAAGATTGTTACTTCTTGGCTTTAGTGTATCCTTCCAAAATTAATCTTAAAAGATCAGCAAGTTTTGTGCATGGTAGACATATCTTAAATGGTATAGTTATAACACATGAGGGGACCCACTCCCTTCAGGCAAGTAAAAGGTAAGGGATTTTGCTTAAATTGGATATATCCAAAGCCTTTGATAGGGTTAATTGGGCCTTTTCTAAGGGGTCTTAGAGAGATTTGGTTTTAGTTTGAATTAGAGAAAATGGATTAGAAGTTATTACTCTACCTCCATGTTCTTAGTCATGGTGAATGGATCCCCATAAGTTTTTCCCCATCCTCAAGGGTCCTTAGGCAAGGGGACCCTTTCGCACCCTACCTCTTCATTTTGATGGTTGAAACCTTGGGTAGGAAGTTAAAGTCCTTGAAGATAAATAGAAAGTTGGAAGGTCTACAATCAATGATAGAAAGTGAAGGGCATACCCACCTCTAATTTACATATGATACTCTTCTCTTTGTGAATCCAACCATGTAGGAGGTCAAATCTATAATGGATGCTCTTTCCAGATATGATAAAGCATCAAGGCTAGTGATTAACAAAGAAAAATAAAAAATGTATTGTCGTAACATGTCCCCTAAACTACAAGCTTCTCTTAATAAATTCTTAGGTTATAAAATTGTTCCTCTCCCATCTCGTACCTGATATTTTTGCTCTTTTATGGAAAAGGGGGGAAGAAATTATGAGTGGAGATCATTAAAAAAATGAGAATAAAACTGAGTGGCTGGAAAGGAAAATACTTAACTCTTGTGAGAAGGATAATCCTTATCAAAATAGTACTTCAAGCTATTATCATTTACTGGATCTCTATGTTGAAGGCCCCTATAGAGTTACTAAACCAAATTCAAAGAATTTTTAGGAATTTTATCTAGTAAATAAATGGGGAGAAAGATAAAATGTCTTTATTGGCATGGGAAAATGTGAGTAAGACCAAAAGTCAGGGGGAGCAAGGATAAGAGCCCTGGATAACATTAATAGGGATTTTGTAGCCAAGCTAGTTTGAAGGTTGGGCAAGAGTCCAGGCATGAGTTGGAGTGAGGTGTTGATATTAAAGTACTTGGATAACAGAGACCCGACTAGAATTTTCATAATAGAGAATCTCCCTTTAGGCTTGAAAATTTGGAATAGTATGAGGGAAGCTAAAAGTTTAATTCTAAAAGACCTTTTCTATAATGTGAAAAATGTGGATTCAATAGACTTTTGGGAAGATAAATGGATTTATTCAAAGGCTTTATTCTTGGAGGTAGGTCTCAAGGATATAAAATATGATTGCATAAGGTAGTGGGGATCCAAAGTTAAATACTACTAGATATAAAATACTAAGGATGGGTTAAAGTAATTTATTTGGAAAACTATGCAGAATAGAGAAGGCATTTAAAGTGAAGGGAACAAGAAAATCAATGTCATGCTAGAAGGTTTTAGAATCCCATGGATTAAAAATAAGGATGATATCAACTGGAATAGAAAAGGGTCAAGAGTATATTCAGTTAGGGAAGAATATTAATAGCAACTAGATTTCCAATCAAACAATCTTGATTTAGTAGTTTGGAATGGAATCTAAAAATCTAAGGCCTAGCCAAAATCCAAATCCTTATTATGGCTAGAGAAACACGAGAAAATTATTACAAGATAAATTTTGAAAAAAGGAGTTTTCCAAGGCCTTTCAAATATTGTATTATGTTATCATAAGGAATAAAATCTGGAATGCCTCTTGCTCCATTGTTAATTCATGTCATGCTTATGGAATTCATTTTTAAGTAGTTTCAATCCATATTAGAGCTTAAACTAAAACCTCCTAGGGTACCTTAAATCCTAGTGCACTAGTAATAAGTTGAACATAATAAGAGATATCTGGGAAATGGGCTCGAACATGTTAGTTTAGAAAGTTTGGCTTGAAAGGAATGCCAAAATATTTGACCAAAAGCTCAAGAGCAAAACTATTGAGAGGATTTGGGCAGAGCTATAAAATAATATCAAAAAAATTGTTGATATTGTATACACTAGAAAATTGCACACTACGATCTTAGATGTCGTAAAAATCATTAGATCACCCCTTCACCCCTTAGGGACCACACCACAATTATTCAATCTCCAAACCTGAGTCATAATGGCTATGTTTAGTTATTTTACCTTTGTCCTCTCAACTACTGATGATCGACCCATAACCACCTTTGGTTAGTCTCAACCACTGATGGTTAACCTTAACTACCTCGGGGGTTAACTCCCACTACAACTCTAACTTACTTTTTTATTTTTAGATGTTTGATCTATGTGCATAATCAATGCATGTTAGGATAATCTTAGATATCTTTTTGAACCTGTTGTTTCACCACCCCCTTCCTTATATATAAAGATAGGAGGAGGAGTTAAAACAGGAGGAGATGACCACCAGGGATCATAATTTCTTGTACAAATCTTCTTATGCAAGTACTCTTCTCACTTTTGGTGAATATAGGGAATATTTTAATGAGTACAATGGAGATCAGAAGTGTTTCGATTCATCAATCACAACCAAGAAATTGACACTCTACCAAAATTACTCTAAGCTCCATGATGAGTTTTTAACCACTCACTTCAACATTATTCAGATCAACAACAATAAATCTAGGTATATGTTCATAGTGATTAGTTCCTTTATTTCTCTCCCAACCCACCTTCTATAACCTCCCCATAAGCTCCCAACCAAACTTTATTTTACCTAGGCTAAATCTGATAGTAACCATCGATGATCACCTAATCATTGATAGTTTTCCCTTAATCACCAACGATCACCCAATCGCTGATGGTTACCTAACCATCGATGGTATTACCTAAATGTCGATGGTCATTATGGTTTAATTCTTACATCAAGGTGATTTGACCTATCAGACCATGACCAAATCCTACTTTCTAACTTTCTATCTTATCATAGAGAATTACCCTATTTTCTAAACCATGTCTGATTTATCTAGTATTAATATCTAATCAACTATTATTATGATTACTCAAATTTATCTCTTTTTGAGCTCTTTTTGTATTTGATTTTAGTAGTTTCTATTATTCATGCAAGTAATTTATCTTTTGCTTTCAGAACTTAATTGTTTAAAAGTGTGGATTGATTGCCTCTTAAGAAGCATGTGCTTCTTGGATCTATATTATGCTAGGCAATCTACCCAACTACCCAACTAATCAACCATTTCTTTAGTGTTTTCTTATCTGTAGGTCATTCCTCCCTAGATAAAGAGGAGTCTTCACAATCATCTAGATCAACGCATGCATAACATATCAAGTTTTTATACCATACCATCTTTGAATTTATTCTCTCTTTCTCCAAAGAAAATAAACAAAATTTTATTGAAACATTATAGTATTCTTGATGGGACTCTTGAGTCTCTTTTTGGGTCTATTGTTTACATCTAAGTGTTTCTCTTATTTCTTTATGCTCATATAATGAAATAAAATTTTCATTTTGGGCTTAAAATTAACTTGCATACATTGTTTTCTTGCATGTTTAGCTCACATAGCTTAATTAATGCAAGTAAATAAATTGTAGCTTCACTTTTTTCACACACACAAGACAAAAACACTTACACCTAATCAAACATCAAAACATTGATATAAGGCCCGACTAAGATTTCATCATTTGGAAGTCACTTTTCTCAGCTATCTTACTTAGATTTCACCATGAAAGGGAGAACTAACTTAGTTCACTAGTAGAGTATAATATTTGACAATCAATATATCTTGACTAAGAACTCGACACCCTTATCATTACAGTGTGTGAAGTGAGGGGGTAGGCCCCAATATCAAGACACATATTGATTTCCAACATAGATCCCTTTGAGAGCCTAAACTACCTGAAACCAACCATAAACTTCTTTTCTAGTACCCATTCGACAAACCAAAGTTGAGTCACACAATTATTAAAGCTTAAGGCATAAGTCACAAAAGAGACTAAAAAAACCTTAAGATTTAATGTGCTTTATTGTGTGTTTAGTTTCCTCAACTTTCTTATCTTCTCTTTGTTTGAGTTGTGAGATTACTTGTCTCTTCTGTTTTCCATTATTTGCATGGTTTTAACTAGGCAACAACTAAGAAACCAAACAAATCAAGATACACCCCCTAATCATTCATCTTCCTCCTCTCTTCATCCATGGAATACATCTGGGATGCAGAGAGTTCTCCCCATCCTTATAGAAGTGCTAGTTTCCCTAAGGTGTTTTCCCAAGGGGATACATAATTCATCACCTTTTTGGATAACAATCTAGTATCCCTCTAACATTACCTCAATACATTATCTCATCGTACACCTGCTTTAGTTCCACTTGTGGATCCACCTTATGGCATGTCATCCCAATTTATGGTGACACCTCTATTTCCACCATTTCTACCCAAGCATCTTCCTCTACCAATAATCCCTCCAATACCACTATCCAAAACCAACCTATCCAACCTACCAACACCTAAAAACCTTCTACCCCAACCAACAATTCTTTTATCATAGGAGCAACCTAACGTTTACCCACCTATACTCCACTTACCATTAGAGTACCCTCTACTAATATCACTACCCTTCCTCTTGTTGTCTCAAATCCTCTAACCATTACTCCATTCCAAAACTTGGTGATGTCCATACCTTCTACCCTTACACCTATTAGTACAAAAATTACCACCTATACCCTACCTATTAACCTAACTATACCTTCAACCCAACCTATGAGAATCCCTTAATAGGTGCCCATTGTACAAAATCTAAGCTATATTCCTGATCCATAAGGGTATGCACCTCTACCTTATACCCAAACACTAGCATCTATACCCAAACACTAGCATCCATATATCTGTATGTGGCATCATCCCAACCAACCATGTCCACATATCAATAAGTGTTAACTTCTCAACCTCCCACCAACTATTAGTATGTTCCACCTTATTAAAATGCACCTTACAACTTTGGACGTGTACAACCACAAACTGATCTGGTAAAAATGGCAATGGATAAAATGACTACTTTGGAATCATCCATTTTTGGTGCTCATAATCTCTTATCATACGACCTAATATATAATAAATCAATTCACCTATCCGTCCCCATTCAACCTTATCCTCTTCAATGGGAAATTTTTAAATTTTCAAACTTTCAAAGCAAGGAAGACACTCAACAACATCTAAGAGCATTTAGACATTCTTGCTATTTGATTGTTTATGATGATGCTCTCCTTCTTCTCATTTTTCCCATGTCTCTATCAAGTTCGGCACTATATTGGTAAAATGCTATTACCAATAATTCCCTCTTTTCTTTTTCCCAACTAGCTCAAACCTTCTTAGATCACTTTTTTATAAACATATCTAAGAAGTTTTCCATCACCAATCTCTACTCCATTCAGTAATTTGATGATGACTTCATTGCTGATTTTGTAGCTAGTTGGAGGAGTTTGGTAAATTAACTCTATTTCTCTCTACCCCAAACCATTTTGATTAAGTTTTTAACTCAAGCATGTGCCAAACACATTTACTCTACTTTATGGGTTTAGAGCTTCAAGACCTTTGATGAGGCCTTTACCATGGCATGAAAACTAGAGAATATAGTCATTGATGAGGGGAAGTTAAAACTGAGGAACAATAAATCCACTTTCAAATCAAATAAGGATTTATCCTCCAAACCCAACAATCAATCCAACACTAACACCAAAAACAAGGGAACCACAAACATGATTGTCCTTAAAACTGCTCTTCTACCAGTTGTTAACCAACCTAGCTCTTTAATTTCCTCTAATCATAACACTAGGAACCAAAACTACAATAATCAAAAGAAATTTACTCTATTAGGGGAGTTATATGCCTCAGTCTTGGGGAAGTTATTTAAATCAAATATCATACAACTTCCTTTGATCAAACCTCCACAACAACTTGATTTCTCTCATTCTGTACCTAGTTGGTATAAGGAGAACGAATTGTGTTCCTTCCACCATGTCATTGGACATGATGTTAGTAGGTGTAATACCTTCAAGAACATCATCTAAACTCTCATAAACAATAGGGAACTTATGTTTGATAACCCAAATGTACCCCCAAACCAATCACTTGACATCTTTAGACAACCATTTCCTAACCATGCTCTTTCTACAAATAATGAAAATGGCAAAACAAAATCACGTTACAACCATAAGGCCCATACTATCAATATGGTTTTTAATGAGCTCATTCCTAAAGAACCCATCACCCAAACCACTCATTTTTCCCCTTTACCTATTGAGGTAATGGAATCTCTAACCTCTCCTTTGATATACACACTAGAGGAGGAAATCATTACCACTCTACCTTTCTCCTCCATCATAAAACAATCCATTTTTCCTTTAGAGAGCATTCCTAAGGAAGAAACCACCTTGCCTAGACTTCTCACCAAGGAATCACCTTCTTGGATGTTGAAGCCTTTTAATGAGGAAAAGGATGAGGTAATCACTCCCCTTTCTCAACCTATGGCCTTATCCTTTGAGTCCACCATCGAAGGAACCAAACCTATCTATAACTAAATAAGAGCCTTCTTTGTCCGAATAACCTACCATTTCCACTATTGAATCCACTATCATCACAACCAAACCATTAAAAACTTCTACCAAGCAATCCATATTCAAACCATTCTAAGCAAACCCACATAGAATAACCAAGTTACCTCTTACCATTTTAGCTAAGGCCCCCAAAAGTTTTGGCATGCTTCCTAATAATAACCTTACTCACCCATTGATAAATTTAGATTTAAGCCCACTAAGCTCACCAAAAAAACCCCAAACTAAACCAACAGAGAGGGTAAAACCACCAAATATA
The DNA here is from genome assembly GCA_037957365.1 of Torreya grandis. Classification (NCBI taxonomy): domain Eukaryota; kingdom Viridiplantae; phylum Streptophyta; class Pinopsida; order Cupressales; family Taxaceae; genus Torreya; species Torreya grandis. The sequence continues at coordinate 59,509 of JARHVA010007090.1, forward strand.
CCACAAACAAAAAATCTTCCTCCTCTTTTCGCTTTGTCTTTTATTTTTGGACCTCACCCCTCTACCTTAGTTATAAAACCAACCATCCTAAATAAAACTCGAATCCAACCATGACTTTTAGTTACACCATCATTCCTATTTTTATCCTCACCTATTTTCAATAAACCATTCATAACCAAGACTCCTACCTCAAAACATTCTACCTCTAAGCAATCTACACTAAAATAGCTACCAATAACACTCCATTTAAAACTTCTACCATCAATCCTACTTCTAAAAAGGCTTCTAACCCAACTACCAAAACCAATACCTCCACACCTTTTCCACCTTTGACCGAGTCTTACTCAACCATCCTATAAAGGTTATTATAATATTATTTCTTAACCTTGACACCTATCAAAACATTTGACCCACATAATTCTAAATCATCTTGGTATAATGACAATCTAATATGTTTATACCATAGAACACCTGAGCATGATACTAAAAACTATAAGGCTGTTTAAGTTTTAGTCTATCAGTTGTATGATCAAGATGAATTATTTCCATATGAGAATCTCATGAGATTGTCACCCATCCAAAACTAATATCCATCAACTAATACTTACTCCCCCACTCTCACCTAAGAGTGAGGAGAAACTGAAATAATCTTCTATCCTGACTCTTTCCCAAATCCATACCATCCATGTGGTCACATGATCATAGGATCAATAAAAATATAAAATAAAGGCAAAGGTTTCCATCCCATGGGCATACCCTTATTCTAAAATCTAGCCACATAACCAAATCCAAACATCTTTACCCACATCTAAACCCAAAGTGTCCATTTTGGGTACCTCCCAATCCAACCCTTTTGAATTAATCTAAAGAGTAGTTCCAAAACAAATTCACCAAATGCCAATGAATATTAGTTTATATTAATTTATCACTACCTTGTCCCATCATCTCCAAGCAATGATAGAGGCCTTACAAACCATAGAGGTCCAATCAGTAGACCTATAACTTCTAGTAGCCTTTGTCAGAGCTCTTCAACTTTCCAACCTTATTACCTTTAAGGATTCAACATTACCCTCTATCCATTTGGATGATCTAGATCCTCCTCTCTTCATTACCACATACATCAGACAAACCCACATCAAAAGGGTTATGATTTATGGAGGAGATAACATCAACATTATCTTCTCCCATACATATGACCAACTCAAATTACTAGAGAAAATTATGTCAGAAACATCAATAATACTTTGATCATTCAATGACACCATGACCATGACTTTAGGAACTATTATCCCCCAAATTGATTTAGTACCACACTCGCTTCTTGAACTCTTCTACATAGTAGAAGGAGAGTTCTAGTACAATGTTTTGTTAGGATTCCCTTGGATCTAATACATGGGTTGTGTGCCATCTACCCTACATTAATGCATCAAATTTGAGCACGAGGTTCAAATTATTACTATACAATCTGACCCAAGTCCTTTCACATCATTCAACATGATATACTAGCCTAATGATGTTCTCCTTCCTTCATTTAACAAGCCTTCATCAACAAAATATGAAACCCCATCTTCTTTTACCAATAAAGCATCCACTAGTACATCAGTTTCTTATACCTAAATCCCCACAATAAACTCCTTAAAATCAAAATTCTAACATCTCTCACTTGGGGAGTATCACCTATTAACCCTTGACACTTTCCCTACTCCTCAAGAGTACAATAATCTTGACCACCAACCTGATTAAGATTCTAATGTGGGAAATATCATTCCTTTCAACCCCCCCCCCCCGCCAACTTATCAAACCAATTTCATTTATGGGGGACTCGGTAAACCCCTTGACACTTCTACCACCTCCTTTTTACCTCAACCATTCACCTCTAATTTCTCCTATTTGGATAAATCATAGTTTGTTAAGACATACCTATATAGGTGTGCTTGGAATAGAGTTGATCTAGGTTAGTATGAACATAGACTGCATGAGTTGCTTCTAATCAAGACCTAAAAACCTCATGAAAAGCATGGCCTCAATTTCATGCCACCTAAAAATCAAACCAACCCACCTCTCATCACCATTGTCGAGGAAGACATCACATCCTCATTAACCCCTTCTCTATCAGAATGTGAGGATTTTGATATCATCACACCTAAATTTTTTCATTGACATGTTTAGCCTTAGACACCTAACTTATCAAAAGGATGGGGAGATCATAGTCATTCCTCTAACTCATCCTAAGCTAGTAGAAGATGACTTTCCTACCATTAATATTGTTCAATGTCAAGATGATGATTCTATTCTCACCTGCCTCAGTGAAAAATATTCCTCTATGCACAAATATCTCCCTCTTGAGTCTTCAACTATGTTGAATGAATCCACCATGGACACCTAATTGGTTGAAGCTCTCCTAGTAGACAATCAACCTCCTCCCCTTGAGTTTTTTGATGAGTCCATTGTGACCCTTTCTCGATCAGACTTCACCTATCAATTAAACATGTTATTCAATGGATCAAAGTGTAAGTGTGGTGTGAGAGCTGGCATCATCCTTATCCCACTTCATGGTGAACCTCTTCCTTTATCATAGGTCTTCAGAATGATTTAGCCTTAGGAGTTGTGATATATGAATTTGACTCAAGAGAGGATGGTTAGTATCATGTTAGTACCAAAATGAAAACAAAATGAAAGAAACACACTAACTAGCATAACATCTCTAGGCCTAGTCACTAGGGGGAGCTTAATGAGGAAAAACCGTTTGAAAAAAACAACTAAAAATGGAAAAAAATGAGAGATATGAACATAAAACACAAATTTCTTACCAAATCCTTGATTTTTCCAAAAGGCTCCTTCTTTGGCTTGCTCAGCTTGTGCTTCAAGAGATCTTCATCAATAGAGTGTGGTTCCCTTCATCTCCTATTGGCACCTTTGTCTTTGGCTTGGTTTGGCTCAATAATTAAGCATTATAACACTAAATTCAATGATTTTTGAATGATTTAAGCATCACAAATTTACACTATCCAAGATTAAAATTATGGCTTTGAAACCTTCTATTTATAGATTTTGCAAATGACCAAAATCAATCTGAACTGTCTATCTCAAGATGACAATGTGTGGCTAAGGATTAATTTAATTTTGTAGGCTAAATTCAATAAATTTATTCATGAATATTTGGGATAGAGAAGCAATAAATAGGCATGGAAGGTCTCAATTAGGCATGGGAGGGGTTAATCCTGATATTTGTGGCACTTATGGCTTGTAGATGCCACCCCATAAAATGATGTCACTTGATGATGCAGTTATTCACAATCAATTTCCAATAAAGATTTATTAAATGAGTTCAATGGAAAATTAACTTAAGCTCTTGATTTGTTTTAATTATCTTTAAACATGATTAGTCAACTTTGATGTAAATCTTGGCAATTGATGCATAAATTAATCAAATTAGTTAAAATGTCATATTATTGGCTCAAAATTTGACTGAATTGGAATTAGAAGTCAATGTTAGAAGTGTTGGATCGTTTATCCCATTTAGTATGTTGACAACACAAAATAACAAAGGCACATGTCTCATGAAATAAAAGTGGTAGAAAAGAGCAATCCAGAGCACCCAAGTGTGAAAATGTCATTTTGACTCGAAATGATATGGTCAAAGTTAGCTGGCTCATAAAATACATTACCCCATTTAGGGATAAATTGGCCAAAATCAGCACTTGAATATAATAGGTTCACATTACTTAGCATGTTTAAGTGTTTTTAGGCCAAATTTTGCATTTTGGTATAAATTGGTCAAACCCTGATTGAAGGTCATTGATGGCCACTTTTAGGTGTCTATAGTTTGCCCCTATTTGGAAAGGTGTTTCAAGCTATAGGAACATTAACTTCTTTTCAAAGAATGAAAAGTTCATACATGCCTATAAATTAAAATGCAATGGATAAATTGTATGATTCCCCCTTGAGGGAATGGTTGGCACAAGGAAGGGTGGCAAATGGTCCCTCAAAAGAAAGGAGTGAGATGAGGGGACCAAAAAAAGAAGATAATGGGGTGAGAACACAATGATTGTGAAAAAGAAATAAAAATAACTGAGAATGTAAGTAGGATAGTGTATAATGATTTTCTCATCGGTGGTTATAATCATTGTACCTCAATAGTGGTAACATGGCATGAAAACACAATGATTTTCCCAAAGGTGATTATAATTATTGAGAAGATGGAGCTTCCCTATTTAGGACAAATAAAACAAGATAACAACATGCCCTTGTTTAGGCAGATAAAAGTAAATTTGTGAGAACACAATGATTCCAAAGGTGGTTATAATCATTGATAAATGTAGGTGGGATAGTGTACAATGATTTTCCCATAGGCAGTTATAATCATTGGACCCTGATTATGGTAAACATGATTGATTTGGCTGATGATGATGATAACCTAACTCAAAGAATAAAGATGAATTAGGACAAACTACTAGTAGGGAGATGTTTGTTTGAACTAATAAAGGTTAAAATTATTTCATTGTTTAATTACTTTGTTTTGGATATGATTGGGATGTTGATGTCGAAGAGATGTTGATGACATCATTACTAAAAAGTCTTCCTAAATATGATTTTTGCTATAGCATGTCAGTAGGCATCATGGTATAACATCATGAGGATTTGGCTGAAATATGCATAAATATTGACTCACAAGATCCAATATTCAAAGGAAAATAATGCACCAATGATAAAAACCATGATGATAATATAGACATATGAACATGGATGGATTCAAATGTAAGTGTGCACAACGAATCACTCAATAAATTTGTATAAACTGAATAAAGGTAACATTACTGAAAGCAAACAAATAGGCACTCAAACAAAGAAATAAAAAAATAAATAAAAGTTAATCCTAAGGTTAGTAAAAATAACGTGAGCTAAACCAAACAAACATTGCCCCTAGAAAATAGGCAAAAACTTAGTAAATAAACATAATGGATGAATACAGGAATAGGAATGGGGTGGTTGAGTCATTTCTATATACACTTGGCAAGTGGACACTGCCTACATAGTTCTATGGATTGACATCCAACAAAAACTTCAAGCTAAATGTAGTTCTCCTAGGAAATAGGAAGAAAATGATAACTAATGAAAAAAAAACACAATGGATGCAATAGAAGAATATGAAGAATCATATAAAATGAGAAGTGTGTGGGATAAAAATGCCAAAAAAGATGAGGAAACTAAGGAATAAGTGATTTGGTTTTGACTTTGTAAGGGTTTTCAAAATCCTTAAGGCAAAGAAGTGGTCAATCTTTTTGGTTTTTTATAAATGATTTTAAAAGTGTTTTTAGATTTTTCCAAGAATCTCAACTCAAGTGAGAATGACAAGATACTAAAATGGTCCAAGATCACAAAATGGGTAGAGATTGGCTTAGGTTGCTCATAAAATGATGAGAGTATGGCTTATGTTGCTCACAAAATGTTGAGAGCATGGCTTAGGTTAAATCAAACATGACCCACATAGTCCCTAAATGGCCTTAATTCATAGTATTTATACCTTCAATAGAGGAATTAGACTAGTAAAAAAACTAATTCAAATAAAATAGGTTGGTATAAAGGCACAATACAACATAAGAAATGACAAGTTGGCATGTCAAGGTATGATAAACAATTATTGTCCCTAGTTTTCCCATAGGAGGTTATAAATAGGATATAACGGCTTAGATCAATGATACTAATTTTCCCATAGGTGGTTATATTTAGTAGTAAGACCAATGATAAGAAAGGACCAAGAAATGAAGGATGCAACTACTGAAACCTCTATCATATTGTTCTAAAATACTGTCTTTGTCTAGAATTTCTTGAAAAAACTATGGAAACTAGTCAAATTCTTGGTGATGAAAATGTGAAACTAATGAGGAACCAAGGTCAAATAGGCTACATAGATATATTTCAAAACATGCTTGGTCGATATAATGGAATGGTAGAACATATAAGTGAATGTTAAAATGATAGGATGGTAAGATGGCAGAATAGTAAAAAGAATAATAATAATAATATGATACAACATGAAATGGTCCTTATAGACAATACACTGTGTTACTCAAGCATAGTAGCATTTGAGGTGAATAATGTTCATAGGCTCAAAATTTTCTTCTCCATCTTATGTGATGAGTCTGTATGCTCATGCCCTATAATCTGTAGTAATGGTGGAAAGACCTATCTAGTTTGATTTAAACTTACCTTTATACTTCTTCTTAGCCTTGGTATTCTTTTGGTTTTGTTTAAAGACAAGGTCACCAAGTTTAAATGTTCTATATTTCACATGTTGATTGTAATGGCCTCTAAGTTAGTTCTAACACACCTGAACATTATGGAGAGTGGTTATGCATTTTTCATCAAGTAGGTCTAGTTCTTCTAGGCAAGCTCCTTGATAGGCATGGTCATCAAGGATGTTCTTGAAAGAGATGCATAATGAAGGTAAATTGACCTTAATAGAAAGTATGGTTTTAGTACCATGAACAAGAGAATATGGAGCGGCTCCTATGGGTGTATGGTGATTGGTATAGTATGCCCAAAGGGTGCAGAATATTTGAAGTTGTTAATCATGACTAGCATCATTGATAATCTTTTTGAGAATGTTAATAGTTATTTTGTTTGATGCTTTGACCTCACCATTACCTTGAGGGTAATATGTCATAGAGAAATGATGTGTGGTGTTATATTTGGAGCATAACTTTTTGACATATTTATTTTTGAATGATCCTCCATTATCAGAGAAAATGTTGGAAGGAATACCATAGTGGCAAATGAGATGGTCAAAAATGAAATTAGAAATTTGTTTTTTAGTCACGTAAGTGGGGGCTATAGCTTTGACACACTTAATGAAATATTTAGTGGTGGTAAGGATATGTTTATGGCCATCAAATGAGATAGGATTGATCTTCCCAATGAGATTGAGGCCCCATGTAGCAAATGACCATGGTGTCAACATTAGTTTCAGAGTCTTGTCCAAAGCGTGAATCATATTAGCATGCCATTGACTTTTTTGCATTTTTTCACATATGCAGCTACATCTGGATCTATTGTGAGCCAATAATAACTAGTATATACAAGATTTTTGGACTAAATTGCCCCACTAGTGTGGGATCCACGTACTCCATGTAATTCTCATAATACTAGTGTAGATTCTACTGAAGTGAGACAATGAAGCAAATTTCCATCAAAACTATGGTGATAAAGGGTTGATCCAAGTAAGGTATAATGAGTGGAGTGATGAATAAAGCCTTTGGATTGTTTTTTGGATTAGTTGGGTGTATAACTTGGTCATGGAGGTAGTTATAAAGGTTTAAATACTAGATAAAATTAGGACCAATAATATCATAAATCATTACAATGGTTGAAGGCTCATGAGCTAGTGTGAAAAAATTCTCGATGAGGAATTGATACTCTCTAGCCTTATCTATTTGTTTAATTAGGGCACTGATAGTAGTCAAGACATCCATCATTATATTACTATCCCTTGATATATGGTCAAAATTAGATGTCTACAATCTGTTATTTTAGAGTGTCAACCATAGCTTTATACAAAACCAACTTGTCATCTTTGGTTTGGAAATGATCTATGACTTGATTGATGATTAAATGAGAATCACCATAAACCTTTAGATGAGATATGTTCCATTGTACAACTTGTTGAATTCCTACAACAAGTGTTTCATATTTGACCATGTTGTTGGTACAAGGAAATATAATTCTAAAAGATTCAGTGATTAAATCTCCATGATGTGTAATACATAAAAGGCCTACCCCTGATCCATGTATAATAAATTATCCATCAAAATATAGCTTCCAAGGCTGCTCCTCAAGAGGTGTTTAATGATGGTCATTATGGATTCGTTAGGGAATTAGAATGTGAGTGGCTCTGTGTCTGGAAGGGGTGCTTCAACAAGCTCATTTGTAAGGACTTGCCCCTTGATTGACTTCTAATTTACATAATCTATGTTAAACTCACTAAGAAGCATGATACACTTGGCCATTTTACCTTGTAAAGTTATTTTTGATAGTAGATACTTGAGCAGATCTACTTTTGAAATGACCATGGTCTTATTGTTTAACATGTAATGGCGTAGTTTCTGAGCTATGAAGACTATGGATAAATAAGTTTTTTTTTAATGGGCATATAATTATGTTCATATGCAACCAGTGTACGGATTAAATAGTATACTACATAATCTTTTATACTATCATCATATTGAGTGAGAAGTGCCCCTAAGTCATTATCTATAGCTAATATATACAACAAAAATGGATTTCTCAACATAAGAGGCAATAAAATAGGTGGTTTTGCTAGGTAATATTATAGCTATTGAAAAGTTTTTGGGTAGTGATTATCCTAGTGGAATGTGAATCCCTTCTTTAGAAGATGTGTGAAAGGGTGGCACTTATCTACCAACTAAGATATGAAACATCTAATTGATTGGATCTTGACCTATAAACTATAGAGCTACTCCAAATTTATTGGTGATGGCATTTATGTTATAGATTGGATTTTAGCTGAATCAACTACAACACCCTTATGAAACATGATGTATCCAATTAATTTTCTTGATGTTACTCCAAATACACATTTTTTTGGATTAATTTTGAATTTTTACTCACACATTATTTCAAAGATTCGATGTAGCACTATTAGATGGCCAGCCCTAGTTTTTTATTTGCCTAGTATGTCATCGACATAGTCTTTAAAAATATCATGCATCATATCATGAAATATGATGATCATGGATCTTTTATAAGTAGCCCCTATGTTCCTAAGACCAAATGGTATAAATTAATAGTATAATATTCCCCATGGAGTGGTGAATTTTGTCTTGTGTTGGTCTTCTGGTGCTATTCTGATTTGGTTATAATCAAAGAATCCATCCATTAATGAAATCATTTCAAACCTACTTTAGAGTCGATGATCATGTAAATATTTGGCAACAAAAAGTATCCTTAGGGAAAGCTTTGTTTATATCATGAAAATCAATATAGATTTTGATTCCTTCAGGATTTTTGCTAACTAGCACAACATTAGATATCCACTCTAAGTAGTCGATGGATCAAATGCATCTTACTTATAAGAGTTTTTCTAACTCTTTTTTTAGTAACATAGCTATGTGAGGATGCATCTTGCACAAATTTTGATTTACCAATTTGGAATTAGGATTTTCCACAAGGTGTAAAACTAAGGCAAGATCTAATCCTAGCATGTTAGAATAAGCCCATGCAAAGATATCTACAGACTCTTTTAATAAATCTGTAAAGACTTCATATTCTTCCCTAGTGAGGGATATGCCCAATTTTATCAACTTTGGGTTCAATGGAGTCTCAATGTTCACCCCTATTATATCCTTAACTAGAAGGGTTGAACCATATTCTAAGATAGTAGGAAAATAATTAAACTATTGGGCTATATCAGTTTCCTCTACTAGGACTGGGTCTTCTAGTTCTCCAAGGCTTGATGAATTTGAATCCCCTAATGGCAGATTTGGCCATCTGACAAAAATAGTCAAATTTTTTTGAAATATTTGATCAAACATTTGATGTTGTCTAAAATTGAATTCAAACCCATAGGCTAGTTCATCACCATCAGTTTCTTAAATGATGTGACCAAATGTTTGACATTTTTCAATACTACACTCAGACCCATAGTGAAATTCATTATTATTTGTCTCTTCCATAATTTTCTTAAAATATTGATGCTCTTCAATCTAAAATAAAAATTGTAGATAAGTTCATAATTGGTGGTCTCCTAGTCTATACATGGATAAGGTTTAACACCTCCATCTAATGGTGCCTAAAATAGGTTTTCACCACTAGACTAGCCTTTATCTTTACTTTTTCCCTGGTTAGAAAGTGCCTCAAAGAGGTTTTCACTTTGAGACCTCAATGTTTTATTTATTTATTTTTGGCTAAGGGTGTTTAACCACTCTCCAAAATAGGTTTTAGGATCCAGTGTAATTGAAACCCCTGATTTATGGTCTCCCAATGGAATGTTATCTCTAAAGCCTAGAAAATCATAGAATGCCTCATCATTCTAAAACTCATCAATTGGAAAACTAGATTCTTGTTGGTCCCAATCTATCAGTTGGGGATAGTACAATGGAAATGGGTTATTATGAATGACTAGGCTAAGGGTATAAATGACATTATTATCAAATAGGTTGGTCTTAGCTAGGTCATGAAAAAGGCTATGACTGGTCTTGGTTTATGATTTTTGCCTTTTTCCTTTCTTTGTCAGTGCATGTGTGGTGTAGCTTTAGGTCTTCTAAAAGACTTGGGGTTCTAAGGAAGGTTTGCAATATGAAAAGTATCATGCGTTAAATACTCTCCTAGGCCATTAGTCAAGATGGTTTAATTATTGGAAGCTTTAAGAGGTGGTATTTGTGAAAGTGACTATAGGGAATTGGGATCAATGGAGTTGTCTTCTGGTAAATCAAAAAGTATGACCTTTCCCTTATCTTGATTAAAAATTGGATTCATGCTATATTGGTAGTTATAGCTCTAAAATTTGACTTTGAGATGTTTAGAGTGTTCATATGGATGCAAATCTCCTAAAATATTTGCCTTTATTCCTAAGTGGGGGAACTTGATACATCATTATAATGTTGATGGGATTGCATGAATGCCATGTAACCAAGGTCTTTCTAGGAGCATATTGTATGACAAGTCAAGATCAAACACATGGCAAAGTGTATCATGGGTCAAGGGCCTAATGATAACTGGTAAACTAATGGTGCCTTGTGATTCTCTCTCTTGATTGTCATAGGCTTTGATGGTTATCATTTCTACTTGAAAATCCACCATTGTGTACCCAAGAAGCTTGATGAGCTTTAGAGATACTATGTTGAGGCCTAATCCATTATTTATAAGGACATGTTTCACTTTGTTCATTTTTATAAAAACTTCTATGTATAATGGATTATTATGGAGTGAGTCAAGGGATGACATATCACATTGGTTGAATGTGACTTGTTGCGCTAGAGATAGATGTCAACCCAAAGCTTAAAATTGGTCAGGGAATATGTCATTGGAAATAGTGTATTAGCTAAGGAACTCATTCAAAATTTCTTGTGGATTGATGATGTTCAAAATAAATATAAGATGGATATTTATGTTGCTATTTTCTATAATTGTTCCACAATATCAAACTTCTTTTCTTAGACAATGTTCAAAAGTTGGTTCTAAAGTTGAACGGCTGGTTGGATTATGGATGAAGTGGTAGATGGCTATGGGCCTTGGATGGTAATATTTGACTTCTAAGTTGTGATTTCATGATTAAGATTAAATACAAGACCATGATTCCTAACAAATGATGGTGATGGTGTTGGACCAAAAAGACAAGTCTCGGTTGCTAACACACTTGTACATGGTCATGAGGCAATGATTAGTTATCATTATTAGATCCAAAATGAGTAATCTCTGCTTGCTAATTTGACTATATGTGGTCCTAGGTCAAGTAAAGATTGTCCATGTGATTGGGATGAGTGGAATTGTTTAGCAAAGGTCTATATTGATTGATATTTGGTCTAGGATTAATGGAAATGGTATTAATGTGACCTCCTACAATATGGCATATAACACTATTTTAGTCATGTGCAACTGCATGATAGGTCTATTTGTTGTTGCCATTTTGACCTTGGTTCTATCTATTATTTTGGCATTGTTGGTTCTGTTATTAATTTTATTGGTTCAACCTTTATTATTGATATTTTTGATTTTGTTGTTGCACTAGCCATTTTTTTTATTATTGTTGTTGTTGTTGTTATTGGTTATCTTGTGGAAATGGGTTTTAATAAATCTCAAGTGTCTGATTGAAGGTTAAATCGACTAGTGAGATATCATGTTCAAGATTGTAGGAAAAGTGCTACAAAAACTTATTTGAAAGATCATCAAAATTTGTGATGGAATACTTGGGAAAATTTAAGAACCACTTTAAGGCTTGTCCAGCCAAGCTTCTTGGAAACAACAACAAAAAGTATATATCGCTATATACCACTGGCTAGCATACAATAAATAACTCCATTAAATGTGCTTTGGGGTCACCTTTCTCTTTGTATTTATCAAATTTTTGAGGTTCATATCCTAAAGGAAATGGAATTTTTAAGTACTCCATATTAAAAGGATAGGAACACACATCATCTAATTTTAACTTTTTAACCTATTTCCTAGCTTGGATGGTGTTAATTTCATCTTTCGTCTATTGTAATTCTTACTTTAGGAAACTCATGGGAATATTGGTCTGGGTAGATGATTGGTAAGTCATAAATGGAGCACTTTAACTGACGTATAATGGAGGTATTTATAACATTATGTTGGATCGGTTTGGAAACAAACTTGGAATACACATATGCGGATTAAGATGTCCTTGTTGAAATTACATGCTTGGTTGTGCGATATTCTAGTCAGGGTTGGTTATAAAGTTTTAATTTTGAGGATTTTTGGGTTAGGATGGAGGGATATACCTGTATTTTACCTACTATGGTTGAATAGGAACTCATTGCTGACTAAGCAAACTTTGTTGTTGAGTGGGAACTTGTGAGCCAAGACCGTGTCTCTAAACCTGTGGTATGTTCTACGCTAGTCACAATTGCTACCTATAAGGTACTTGAGGAACATTAAAACTTTTTTTACTGCATGAATCCTTATTGGGAAATAGATGCATGTTAGATATTCAGCACCTATTACTGACCAATATGAATATACTATTGATTAAACGTCATTTGACTTTGAATTGATATATTAATATATGAAAGAAGAGATATGTTCATTGCTTCCTAGTGAGGTGAAACATTAGTTGTCCCCTATCAAGGTGGAAATGTGTTCAACCTCTATTGCATTAGGATACTTGATTGTGCTTGTTGTTGCAAAATATTACTCGTCATATTTTGGTGATGAGTAGGATTTAACCTTTTTTGTTACTGAGGTACAACATTGGTTATTTGCTGGCTACCTAATCTTATTGATTGAGTAGTTGAAGAAGTAGGTGGTTGAGGGTTAGTGGTAGTATTTTGTTGAGGTTGGGATGTAGAAACTCCCACTCTTGGATTTGTAGAACCACTCATGGTGTTAACTAAAGGTACACTTGTTTGTGAACTAATTTTTTGTGTACTTACACCACCTTGGTTTGGATTGGACATTGCTTGTGCATTATCCACTATGTTTTGCTCAATATTCTATGTAGAAATAATAGACACTTCCTCAATAATTGTCATATAGAACAAGTTGTTGACTGAAGTGTTTTACATGAATGGGTTTACACCCTGATTATCTTAACCAATCAATTATATCAAAACTCCTATTGAAGGAACTAAATCAATGAGAGGCCTATTTGACACGGTCATTTGAATAAAATCACATGTTAATTCAAGTAGGTTTGATATGTTATCTATATCTATATGAAATGATGCTCCATGAGGTCCTTTCCTTTGAGAAGCATATTAGGGTCTTGATATGCCATTTAGACTATATCTAAAGGATTGTTATAAGAATCCTATTGACTATACAATATGTTATGAGGCATTATTACTAGACTTGGAAAATTTTCATGGGATATGTTTATCAAAAACTTATCCCCTACTTCTATATCTCTAACCAAAATTGCATCTTTGTTCTCTAATAAATGATGCTCAGAAAAATATGGATCATATGTGACAGGTGCATTAATAGAGTATGGGTGTTGGGGAAATGGTTCCTCAATTATAGGTACCATAGATAGGTATTAATTAGTTTACTCCTAATTTTTATCTAAATATGGTGACATGTTAACCAAATAATGAGCTAATGGGACTTGGCTTTATGCCCCCATTTGAGCATTTTAAGATGGATAGGGCTTTGTCTCATAATCAACATTATCTGCATAGGGGTCTTGAACCATTTCTTCTTATGCAGTGATATTACTAAATATAAGATTGTACATGAGGCCACTATGAGATTAGGAATACATGTTGGGATCCATAGTAAATGTTTTGCAACAAAAAGGGAATACAGTTCTACAAACTCTAAAAAGGTAATGTCTAAAAAGATGTTCAAACTTGGTCTAGTCTAGTCAAAAGGATGGATATGTGTATCCAAGAAGGTTTATGAAAATATTTGTGATAAAATAAGCTAGTGTTAAGTATCTAATGTCACACATCTCACATAAAAAATATCAAGTAGATGGACTGAAATTGAAATGTCAAACTCTAATGTAAAATTATTTCAAATCAATTTAATCTAAGAAAAACAAAAGTTGCTAGCTCTTTTGGCGAAATGAAATGTCAAAATATAGGCTCAAAAAAGGCATAAACTAAGACTTTTGGTAAAACAATGTCAAAATTTATACTTTTAAACAGATATTAGATTTTTAATCTAACAAATCTGAAACACTTATAACAAAAACTACGCATTTGACTATTAGACATAAACTTGATCAATTAGGTATTGTTGTCACTTGGATATGCACAATTTTAGGGGATGGAAAAAACTCTCCTCATCCAAGTGGCATAATGGAATCACCTCTAGGCTTATGGGCAGCCTAAGGAATGAGGTGAATCTCTAGATAGGGCTAGCTCCCTTGATGTACCACTTTAGATTACAACTAATACTAAACTTGGGTGGTGAAAAGGGAGAGAGATAACTAAAAGAAAAATAAATTAAAGGATATGATACACTAAATTGACTAATGACATCCAACCATATTCATATTACACATGAGAATAAGAGACTAACTCAATGAACACTTCTCCAATCTACAATTTCTCACCTCAGTGTTACATTATGGGGTTATGGATGAATGCAAAATGATAAGAGGACTATATAAGAGGACTTTAATGACACTAATTAAAATAATAAATCAATAAATCCATAAAATATCCTAAAACACTTCATATGCCCTGCAAGAAGAAGCTTTCCAACTACAAATAGGATGCAAGAATGAAATAGCATACTAAGGGATCCATAATCTTCACTTATGTAAAATCAAACATTAAAGTAAACCACACTAAGTAAAGTGATGGAAGAGGTAAAATTCAATAATATTATTGGTCTATAGTATACAGATGAGAAAGGCTTTTCCATACTCAAGTGCAGTATAGAATACAATGGCTAAAATGGCTAGTTCTTATAGAACTTGAGAGAGAGAGGAGAAAAGAGAAGTCAAAAGGTCATAATGACAATTTTAAAGTTGAGAGGATTATTTACTTGTATATGGGAGGATGATATTGGATGAACCATGCAATTTTTGGAATCCCAAGTGTCCATATAAGTCATAAACCTCATGAAAAGTGGCAAAAATTTCCTTATTTTGGCTAGAAAAAACTACCTTCATGATTTCCTCTATTTGAACATCCCATAACTAATTAAAACTAGGTAAAATGATTTATATTAAGGGTAAGGCCATCATATATGCCTCTTCATGTATTTTTTGTAGTCCTGGTTATCTAGAATCATTTGGAAAGGAGCAATCATCATATGTTATTTAGAAAACTGCTCTTCCATGCACCCTACACACTTGGCCTCAAAATTGGCATTAATTTTCCATTAAAATACATGTGAGGGAGTGAATGACAAGTTTCAAGACATTTCATGGACTTATAATTATTAGGGACACCTTAAAAATCCATCCACTTGATGTTCTCACCCTTCTCACCCTTGTGTCCATTATGCCAGTTTTGAATGACTGAGTTGAAGTAGTTTGTTTGCACACTTATAAGTTTTTTATTGGAATAAAATTTACATAGGTAATTATTAAAATCCTCTATATTCCTCCCAAACTTGATTTTAGCTCTTTAAATCTCCTAGAACCTATAAAACACAAAAAATGGTTAAAAGTACCTTGTTTTGCATGTTTTCCACACAAGTTTATACAACCAATCATGTGGAGTAGATTTAGTGAGTCCTTTCCAATTTACAATAGGTTTAATGGTCCAAATATTCCATTAAATCATCTTTCCAACTCCATTTCTCCAAATTGGTCACTAGGAAGGGGTTGTAAGGGTTTTAGGCAGTTTTTAATCTTAAGGTTGGTTCATAAAGATCTGACATCTAACCTTAAAAAAAATTCAAAAAAATGGTGTTTAGAGACCCTTATAAAATCTATTTTGACTCCCATGCAAATCATCATGAAATATATGAGTGATTAAACCTAACCTATCAAGCTTTTTTACTCTTTTCCTGCATGTCTAAGTTATCTCTAGGTCCAAAATGGCCTTCTTAATGTTTATTCTAAAATGTAATGGATTTAAAATGTTTTAAATGTCCTCACAATCATTTCCCAATATTTTTGAAATCTCACCAAAGTCTGCAAGTGAATTTGGACTTGCATTTGCCTTCTAGGCCTAGCCATGCCTAACAGGATTGTCTACATCTTCAAGCCTAAAATGAGTTTATGTTTTCCCTATATTTCATAATCTTAAACACATCAAAAATTATCCCATATACATGTTTCAATCCACTATAAATCTACTCTCATGGTATAATTGAAGGTGACGTCTTGTTTGGCCTTTAGGCATAACCATGCCTCAATATGCTTTACTACAATTCTAGCAGTGTAGGGTACCCTGTTGAATTCCAATTTTTTATATTTTATTTTTCATGTTTAAATATATGTCATTGAACTTTTTACACCTCTTATTAAGGTTATATCAACCTTTGGTTCACCTTTTCTATTATTCTTCCCAAGAATGTAGGGTTTATGTATAGGGAAAGTGCCCTCTGTCTGAGACAAAATAGAAGGAACTTACCCTATTTATATCTACCAACTAACCATTATAGTAGCTTATATAGGTATTATATATGCCCCCTAAAAAATTATATCCTTTGATGACATCATCTGACCCTTGAAACTTTGAAAACCCAAAATAGACTTAGTGAAAGAGACTCTCAACAAGGTTTAAGACTGTAGGCTATATGATATAGGATTTTTTAGTCCCTTATTTGATTATTAATAACTAATGAGGGTCCCAAGAGATAAATTTTAATATGAAAATATTATTCCCATTCTCTCTCACCATTCCAATCTACCGTATACCTTTCCATACATTAAACTTCTCAAGGTTGAGTGCCACTTAAACTGACTATGTTTTTTACAACAATGAACTCTAGGTTATCTTGCATGAGTTAGGCACAGAATAGTGTCTAAAAACCAATTGAGAAGTTTATGGAGTCACTTTATATCTTATTATATCCATTTAACACTTTACATGAGCTTAGACTACCATTTTGAAACTTAGTCCTGCTCATTATCCTGCTACCATCAGCTGACTGCTTTTCTCTTTTTAGAGACCCTACCTATAGTTGTCTAATTATGTATTATACATTTTAAACCTTTCATAATCTTCCTCTAAGATATTCACATGATGAAATTACTTCAATCACCTTGGGTTCCTCAAAACATTGTTTAAACACCAAAACTAACCTACTGACTGTATACCCTGCCTGACTATGTTACACAATGACTTTCATGCCATAATTTAAAATAAGATCATGTCATTTAGGTCTGTGGCACTTAGATTATTGAAAAAAATTCTTTCCCTTTTTGTAACCACTACATCCATCACTTGCTCAGTGTAGTGTGATGTCTAATTATGCACAAAAATTCTAGGATTAGCCCCAACACTAAGAGGTGGTTTAACCACTCATACCTCTAATACCAGTGGGGTGATCCCCATTTATATGCCCCACCTTAGCCCCCCCCCCCCCCCCACCCATGGATAAGGGTTTAAGATAATTTTTTAAGGTGAATTATTGGGTCAAGGCTTCCCTATAGAACTCATGAGAGGTGATGAAATCCCCTTCACAGGCTAAGATACAATGAAAATAAATGACTAAGTGAAAGAGCTTTAAAGGTTTCTTCTAGGCCACTCAAGCCATGTAGGTCCTTTAGGAGAGCTTTCAAAATTTCACTATCATGCCTTTTACTAAGGCACTTTGCAATAAATATGACACTTTTGATCACAAAATTTCTCTAAAGGGGATAGATGGGAGAGCATACATGCATGATCTTTCTTTTTACCAAATAAAACTAATTAATCTAAGGTTTATTGAATACAAAATTAGAGATGTGTTCAATTTTAAATCACCAATTAAAATGTGTGGTGATTTTCTTTTCCCCCCTTGGCCTTAAGTTGTAAACTTTGAAAAGGAGACAAAAAAACTTAATCAATAAAACACCCTAAAAATTTTCATTAACCACCAAAGGAAAGATTTTTTGTTCCTTTTAAACATCCCAAAAGAAGGTTAAAAAGGCCTAATTAAGTGTGTTTCATTTTTATTCAAATGGTACCTGCAAGAAAAATGTCATCACTTCCTTTATCTTTGAAGCTATTTATCAAATGAGACAAGCAACTTTCTATAAAAATAGTAGACTTTCTTACCAAATCCTTGATTTCTCCAAAAGGCTCCTTTGGTTTGCTCTACTTGTGCTTCAAGAGATCTTCTTCAATGGAGTGTGGCTACCTTCATCTCCTCTTGGCACCTTTGGCTTTGGCTTGGCTTGGCTCAACAATTTGACATTATAACACTAAAATACAATGATTTTGGAATGGTTTAAGAATTATAACTTTTCACTATCTAAGATTAAAATTATGGCTTTGAAAACTTTTAGTTATAGATTTTACAAATGACCATAATCAATCTGAACTGTCGATCTCAAGATGAAGATGTGTGGCTAAGGATTAATTCAATTTTGGAGGCCAAATTCAATAAATGAATTCATAAATATTTGGGATATATAAGAAATAAAGAAGCATGGAAGGTCTTAATGAGGTGTGAGAGGGGTTAATGTTGATATTTGTGGCACTTATGGCTTGTGGATGCCACCCCATAGAATGATATCACTTGATGATGCAGTTATTCACAATCAATTTCCAATAAAGATTTATTCAATAAGTTCTATGAAAAATTAACTTAAGCTCTTGATTTGGTTTAATTATCCTTAAACATGGTTAGTCAATTTTGATACAAATATTGATAATTGGTTTATAAATTAATCAAATTAGTCAAAATGTCATATTATTGACTCAAAATTTTATTGGATTGAAATTGGAAGTCGATGTTAGATGTGTTGGATTTTTTTATAACATATAGGATGTTGCCAATACAAAATAATAGAGGCACATGTCTCATGTAATAAAATTGGTAGAAAAGAGAAATCTAGTGTACCCAGGTGCAAAAATGTCATTTTGACTCAAAATGATTTGATCAAAGTTAGCTAGCTTATAAAATGCATTGCCTAATTTAGAAATACATTGGCCAAAATCGTCACTTGAATATAATAGGTTCACATCATTTAGCATGTTTTAATGTTTTTAGGCCAAATTATGTATTTTGATATAAATTGGTCAAAAGTATAATTGAAGGTCATTGGTGGCTACTTTTAGGTTTCTACAAGAGATAGAACAATTAACATATTTGGTGAATCCCAAATCATGGTCAATCAAATTAATGGCTCCTATCAATATAAGAATGATGTTTTACAATAGTACAAATAACTAGTGGATGTGTTATTAATGTCATTTGATCATTAATTTATCCAAGCTACCCCATGATTTATGAACAAGTTTATTGATACAATGGCTTCTCTCACTTCCCAAATCCCATCTTCACCTTCTAACTCTAAACTATTTGTCGTTATCCATCAACTTACCACACCTTATATCAAATCAGACTCTCCTACTATCTTCAATATGGAGGATACCCAACCTGACCTTTGGTTTAAGTAGATCTTTGACTATCTCACCCTTACCGTTATTCCTTCTAGTGTTTTCAAGAATGCTCAAAGAGCATATTTATATCACCTCACATTATACCATACTAGGGAGAATTTTTTATAAACATGGCTTTGATGGTCTCCTCTTTCATTACCTACATAGTCATGAAGCATGCTAGGCTATCAGGGAAATGTATGGTTGAATTTTTAGAGGACACTTTAGTGTTCGAGCTAGCACTAAATGTATCCTTCACCTTGCCTACTACTGGCCTACTTTTAACTAGGATTATTGTGATTATGTGAAGAAGTGTGTTAAATGTAAACATCATGCCAATTTACGTCATACACCTAGCCATAGTCTCCAAGTATCCAAATATTTTTCGCTCTTCTCACAATGGGTTTTGGATCTTATTAGATAAATCAACCCTCATTATTCATAGTGACATCATTCTATCATCACTACAATGGAATATTTCACCAAGTGGGTAGCGACTGTCCATCTCATTTCAACTAAGGCCAAAAAGATCATCGACTTTATTAGCCACAACATCATCTATCATTTTGTTGTTCCACACAAAATAATCACTAATAATGGTAAATATTTTAAAAACAAGAAAGTCCAAGATGTTTGTGATGCATTTGGTATCAAGTTAAGTTTCTCTTCACCTTATCATTTACAAGTAAATGGATAGGCAAAAGCCTCTAATAAAAATATTAATAACATGTTAAATAAAATAGTTAATGCTTCTAGTTAAGATTGACATCTACACATCCCCTTCACCTTATGGGCATATCATACTAGCATTTGAACCCATACAAGTGATACCCCATTTTATTTTGTGTTTGGAGTGGAATTTATCTTACCTCTCAAATTATAAATTCCCTCTCTTCACATGTCCTACAAGATATCATTTCTGAGGGTGATTATCGTCAAGAACATATAACCCAACTTAAGCCGCTTGATGAATAATGTTTAACCACACTTACCCATATTAATGTCTATCAAGAGTGAATCAAGCATGCTTATAACAAACACCTTAGTGTATGAGAATTTAATATCAGAGATCTCATCCTAAAGGAAAATCAGCATGTCACGAATATGGAAAAAAAATAAGTAAGGCAAGTTTACTTTCAATTAGGTTAGACCTTATATTTTAATTCACAAGTATGAATTATAAGCTTACTAATTATTGTCTCTTGAAGGGAACCTAGAACCTGAGCCCCTCAATGCTTTGCATCAATGACTTTTTTTGGTTGGAAAAGATCAAACTCACATTTTGTTTAACTTTAGCTCATCCCTTATTTTCAATCTACCTTCATCTCCTTATTTTTAAGGATAGCTAATTAAAGTTAAATCATGTGATTATCTATCACAACCTTAGCCTAATCTTGAACATGCATACCATGACTCTACCCATGGCATGATTTCCATCATACTTTCTACCTTTTTAATGTATGGGTCCCCATGATCACTGTCACTTAAACTTATTTTCCCATAATCAACCTTATTGTGATTTAGTTCTAACTTTATAAAGGTGAACCTTTAAGATTATATAAGGAAGTCTATGTCATCAAGAACAACAAAAAAAGGAAACAAGAAGAAAGAGAAAAGAAAATCATGGGTCATTTCTAGCATTCAGAGACTACTCACTTGAAGGACAACTAGCAAAATATATCACAATTGCTCAATATAAGGTAGACTACTCCTTTGAAGGATAACTATCAAAAGCCTTAAATAAATCTCAAAAAATTATACCACTCTATTAAAGGATGAGTGAGTGAAGCTTTTTTTAGAGCATAAAAATTTCTTGGAAGCTTCTCACATTGATCAGCTTCCCTGCCCCTCCAAGAAATAACAAAATATCAAAAGACCTATTATCAAAACTAGAAAAGGCAAAAATAATTTAGATGTCGTAATCGGATTTCATAAGTAGACTTCCCACATCAATCAGTCTACACTTTATATGACATGGACTTGTTTACACTGGCTCTTTGTCAACCTACATAAGAGGCATGCTAATCTCATCATTAGATTCCATCATCATCCATATCCCTTTTAGACCCTCTATAAATAAGAGATTTTGAGCTTACTTGGCACTATATGAGCAATAAATTGTTTAACTAACTAACAAATGCATTCAAAGGACTTATGTTTGTAATTTGATCATACTTCCAATTATTTTAGTCCTTGACAAAGAAGAAGCATCATACCTTCTTCTTATTCTCTTATCTAATTGTTGATACATTCATTATGATGCTTTCTTCTTGCTTATCCTATCTCTCTCACATTTATTTTTGTTATCCAACTTACTTTATGTGTCTTAAGGTTTATCCACCTTCATCTAATCATATGCAGTTCATAATAAATAGTTTAAAATTAATTGTGTGTGCCTTATTTATATGTTTTTAATCAAAAGAACATCGTATCCATCATAACCAATCATAAAAACATAGAATTATCACAACATTACCTTTTTTCCATCATAAATCAATAAGTCATCACATGTTTATTTGTACAATCTACCTCAACATGTATCTACTCAAAATAACATCATCATATCATAATAATCTCATCTAAATAACCAAAAACACCAACTAATCATGAAGCATCTATCACATCTACAAATATTCGATCATACATCATCCATATATGCTATCCATAAAATGCCTATCTAGGTAAGAAAGTAAGGATTCATTAATAGAAAACATCCACATGTCCAACAAAACATCTCATCATAACAAACATCATCATATCATAACCTCATAAACATAATCATCAATATCATATCAACATCATAACATCATAAACATAATCATAACATCATAATCATCCTACCATCTATCACATCTATATAACTATGATCCATAAACTATAACCATGCCATGAATATCAGTTCCATAATCAATAAGAAACACCAATAAACCATAACCATATCATGAACATCATCATCAATAACTATGACAATAATCATAAACATCATAATTGTCATCATACCATAAACAAAACATCCATCAACTATCAACATCATCATTAACATAAATTAAATAGCCACATCATCACATGGCTAGCTAGATGAGTACACATAAACCATAGACATCATAATCATCATAAAACCACATCATAAATAAACAACATAACATTTATAACCATCAACACGAACCATAAATTAGGATCACATGTATATATCATGAAATCATAATTAAAATAATGATCATATATACAATAATGTACATGTCTCTTAAAATATATATACATCTCACTACATCAGCTCATACTCAAGTACTAAAATCATATAGTGCATCAAAAGTATAATGTCTCATAACAATCTAAGACCTTGGAGACCTGGAACCTACCCACTTATTGAACCTATAGATGCAACCCATTGACCTAGTGTCACACTGTTGGCCCTTCCATCGATCATTGCTTTGTACTCACCCCATCTAGGCTCATTTAGGATATGTGTAAAATTTAAGGCCTCATAATACCTCAACTCCTTGACTATGGGCATGTAATTTGCATAGAGATAGTACTTGGTGGTTTTGTAGGTGTCAGTGGTCACCCTCCTACTTATCTAAGAGAGTCTTTCTCTTATATAACTATGACTAGCTGAGCTCTATCTTGATCCCTCTCTCTAGTAAGAGTGGCCACCTAGCCCTATGTTGCATCCCCCTCTTAAGTCACTGCTATTAAGGATGTTTGTGCCATTATTATTTCTATCCATGCTTAGTCCTTCTCACTAATCAATGCCTATTTATTCAGGCCATCTTCATCTCTATGATCACCACCCCCACTTCTACATCCACATTCATTCCCTATTGGATATCACCACTTCCAAAAATGATTTCATTATAGTGTGCTTAGAACCACATAAGGTACTCATTAGTAACACTTGCATCATCAATGTCAGCCCTTATCAATAATTCTTTGTGATCAATAAACATGTCTTCTAAATTTGGTACAGGTAGTGGGAACTTTGTGTCCTACTTATATCTCAAAAACTCACTTGGGATATCTTGGATGAGTTTGAACTACCTCCTCACCCTATCAAATGAGATAAACTCAACCTCATGGTCTCACCTCCTAAAAATCCACTGATATTTTTGCAATGATAATTTGTGTCTGACGTAGCTCTCATATACTATAAATATAAAAATAAGTGTCAAATCACATCTCCCATATCTAGTGCCTTTAGTTGATCTTCGTACCATTTTAGGTCTCACACTCCTCCTAATAGTATTGTGAGAGTGTAATCACCTCTCCACCTCATATAACCCACTTTGAATTCCATCTATGCAAAACCATACCATGACACTCTAGCTAGTTGGAACACCCTAATATGTTCATAAGCTCAACAATTTAGCATGAAACTAATGTTGATCCCATATCTCATATGGGCATGGTATCCCCATATCTCCTAATAAATATGAGATAATAGGATAGGTACACATGCAAATATTGTCCTATCCAACCACATGTCAACAAGTATCCCCAATAACAAGTATAAAAATATCCCACTGCTCAAATTCTATAGTGCATAACATGTAATAACTATCATCATCATCATCAATAGTCATCTACTATCCTTATCTCGATTATACAAAGGTGTGTAGTGAAATCTTCTTGAATGCTACCTTGAAAACATGAGGTCCTATTTGTATAGGTGATCCATCTGCTCATCTATCTTATCATTGTTGATATGGTATATCAGCTCACCCTATATAGGTAGCTACACAATCTAGTGGATGTATTTTGACAAAATGGTGATCTCATCCATTAGAAGTGAGAATGTGTTAGTAGCAGGGTCCCAACTCTTGATGAGTACCACTAACATAGCTACATCTTGAAGCACATGTTGTTATTACCTCATACCTTTGAGGCCCATATTCATCATGTGATCCCAATCTAAATCCATCATGCCTTGACATACCTTATCGAGTATTTAAGGCACCTGGTCTTTCATCCACAACTACTCCCTTGCTTGCAAGGTTTGATACTAGTACCTTAGCTCACCTAATATCAACATATTTGGGCTACAAATTCTACCTATCACCCCTACCACCTAATTTAACCTCTTCACCTTGTAACCTTCACCTAATTTGACCTGCACCTAAGGCCTATCTTCAACTACACCTATCCTATCTTCACCTACACTCTCAACCCATACTCATAATCATTACCTTTACCTAAAAAACCTTAAATTAAACATTTTACCCTAACTTTACCCTATTTTAAAAACTTTTCATAATTGTTGACAATCAGGGGTCAACTAATGATGGTTTCTTTTAGAATCATCACCAATCAACCATCAACCATCAATGATTGACACTTTGACCATTTGATGGTTACTGTGTGATGACCATCAATGAAGCTACCCTACTCCTAACCTATAAAACCTTCAAAATAATCAATCAAAAACATAATAAACCACTGAAAACTACCTTAAACACCTCGCCTATCTTACCTTTTCTTCTCCCCTCTACCAATTTCACAAAAATTACCCAAACCCCCAATATCAAACCCTAATCCTAACCTTAGGTCTAATCCACCCACACTCACTCAACCAAACAACAAATTCATAAAACAAAAACAAATTTAATTACACAACCTACCTCATTCCTCAACTACTATTGTGGAGGATCTCTGAGAACTATCACTACCTAACCTCATGCTCTTATTTATCTTCATTGCATCCTAACTAATTTATCCTCTACTTTGGTTCAAAGGTCAAATCTCAATAATTTCCTCAATCCACACTATCTCTCAACTTACTACCTCTCAATTATCATGACTTTTCTCACTATAGCCACAATGTAATCACCATAGGTTCGTAAATGAGAAAATATAATGCTCATTCAACCTTTTATAGTCACCTATTTAGGATTGATATAAGACCATCGATGGTCAAGAGGTGAATGTCAGTGATCAACCCTGAACATCGATGGTCGACCTCTTTAAAATTTTCCAACTACCCTAACTCATCATTTCAAACCATGATCAAATTATTTTTTCCCACTCACACCCTTACCATTACCAAATCATACCATTGGAGATCACATTCTCTACCAACTAAATAACTAACCACATAATCTCAACATTGGTCATTTTAGCCCTAATTTTTCATGTTTTGTGATGAACTTGCCTTGGTATTTTTAACTACATAGACTAAATTTACATGCTAAACATTTTAAACTTTCAATACCTTGTGTACACCAATTATTTGTGTCTTCTCATGATCACTTCTTAACTTGGATACCTGTGAATACACTGACCTTGCCAAGGGGACTTGTGTTTATAAATACAACTTAATCACCATGCCTAAATATGGTGACTTGGTCCATTTATCACTTGTTCTTCTATTACTTGACCTTATTTTAATAACTACCTCAATTATGGCATCCTAGTCTATGCACGATCTATGTTATCATACTTAGTCACATTTTATGCACATATTTGCACTTAAATGCATAACTTTATCACCCTCTTAAAAAATTATCAATCCCATACCTAATTCTATTTTACCTCATCACTTTACGATTTGAGGGGAAACACCTCCTCCCATACTTAGGGCAGTTGCACCTTTGACCCACTATCCATTTTTTATTTAGTAGCTTATTGATACAAAATGCATAATAAAATGGGGAAAAATAAACACTAGAAAATTACACATTATAATCCTAAATGACATACCAATCTTTAGATCACCCCTTTCCCCCCTAAGGACCATAGTAAATCCTTTCAAACACCAAACCTAAGTCATAATGGCTCAGTTTAGTCATTTTACCTTTGTCCTCTAGATTATCGATTATGGACCCAGAATTGTTGATGGTTAGCCTCGATCACTGATGGTTAACCTTTAACCACCTCAAGGGTTAATTCCCTCTATAACTCCATCTTGGTTTTTTATTTTTAGTTGCTTGATCCATGTGCATAATCAATGTGTGTTAGGCTAATCTAAAATAGTTTGTTAAACCTATTATTTGAAACTAATGTTTCACCGCTCCCTTCCTTATATATAAAGAGAGGAAGAAGAGGTGGATGAGGAAGACATGATCAGTAGGAATCACAATTTCTTATAAAAATCTTCATATGTAGGTGTTCTTTTCACTTTTGGTGAATATAGAGAAGCTTTCAAAGAGAATGACAAAGATCATAAGTGCTACAATTCATCAATCTCATCCAAGACACCGATACTTTGTCATAATTATTTTAGGCTCTACAATAAGTTTGTATCCCCTCACCTCAACTTTAGTTAGATCAATGACAATAAAGCTAAGTATCTATTCTCAGTTATTAGTGCTTTTATTTCTCTCTCAACCCACCTTCTAGAACTTCCCCACAAGCTCCCAACCAAACATTCTTTTACCCAAGCCAAATTTGATAGTAACCATCACTAATCACCTAAATGTTCATGGTTTGCCCCTAACCACCAATGGTCACCCAACTGTTGATGGTCACCTAACCACCAATAGTCTTACCCAACCACTGATGGTCACTGTGTGTCAATTCTAATAGCAAGTTGATTTAACCTATCAGACCCTAACCAAATCCCACTTTTTGAATTTTTTTCTTATCACAAAGGATTACCCTATTTTTTGAACCATGTTTGATTTATCTAGCATTAATATCTAATCATTTATCATGACAATTAGTAAAATTCATATCTTTTCAAGCACTTATTGTATTTGATTTTAGTAGCTTCTATGATTCATGCAAGTAATTTATCTTTCATTTTTAAAACTTAATTATTTAATAGTGTGGATTGATAGCCTCCTAAGAAGTGTGTGATTCTTAGATCTAGCTTACACTAAGCAATCCACCCAACTACCCAACTAATCAACCATTT
Source organism: Torreya grandis (assembly GCA_037957365.1). NCBI lineage: Eukaryota > Viridiplantae > Streptophyta > Pinopsida > Cupressales > Taxaceae > Torreya > Torreya grandis. The sequence goes on from JARHVA010007090.1 coordinate 87,052, forward strand.
CTTTATTTCTTTCTTATTTTCAGGTCATTCTTCCCTAGATAAAGAGGATTCTCTACAATCATCTAGATCAATGTGTGCATAACATATCAGGTTTTTCTAACATGCCCTCTTTTAGTTTCTTCTCTCTTTCTCTTAAGAAAATAAGCAAAATTTTATTGAAACATATATCTCCTATCAAGGGAAAAATAAAGAAGCAAGTCTAGAGAAGTTTAAAATATTAAAATTTTGAGAAGGTGTTAAAGTAACACATGATACATTAATACTGAGCAGAAAACAAGTTAAGAGTAATCTAAGGAAAAAAGTGACATAGATCCCTCTTGAAAGAGGTTGGTACAAATTAAAAATTTATGACACCTCGAAAGGAAACCTTAGAGACTAAAGAGCAAGAGTGGTCATTAGAGATAATTCAGGGCAACCAGTAGTGTACGAGCTTCTCTACATGGTAAATAACTCAAATAACATTACAAAATTGGAAGGGTTAATTATCGAGTTCAAATTGGCCATCAAAGCAAATATTAAAAAATTAATTGTGAAAGGGATTTCATTTTTGATTATCTACTCTTTTAAAAGAAGTGAGGTAGCAAACTAGAGAATCGAAAGAATTATATATGAAGTGAGTAATCTATGTCCTTCATTCAAAGAACTCTAAGAATACCATGTTTTAAGAGAAAGTAGTAACATCACTGAATGGATGGAAAATTTGGGCATGAAAGCAAAAATGATAATAAAGATTGAGAGGATGAGAGAGGTCCATAAGAACCCAAAAATCACTGATTTGGTTTCTATTATAATTTTGGAGTGCTCCTCGAAATAAGACAAATAAAACATAGAGTCTTCATTTTGAATGTCTTTTTTAGAAACTCGAATGATAAAACTTTTTTGAAACAACACAATCTTGACATGAAATAACATATACCTATATAAATTTGGTATAAAACATTACAGTGATACCTAGATGAAACTAGGAAAGGAAAGATGCCAAATGATAACCAAGAAAATAGGAAAAAGCTACCCATCGTTGTCACTCAACTCTCACGATTGTGTAAGAATATTAAGGGAAAAGGCAGTGACGTGAAGAATAGTGGGAAAATGTAGGGATATTTCAAGTTTGAATAGGAATTTTTTTTCATTAGACTACCCTTAAATGGCAATTAACAATGATGGCATAATTTTGATGATATTTTTATCATATCGGGTGTTGTGTTGCCCATATATAACATAATGTCTAGTATCTTTAAAATCATATTAGTCTTTGGTATAGTTTGGATGACCCTATGGCTACTTAGTAAAATAAACATGTCACTTATTCAAATTATACACTATGCATTATCTATCTCAATTATATCTTACAATACTAGTAGATGAAAATCTACCTAAAGGAGGAAGGTATAGTGTAGATCGACATCACATGGCTGGTAATGAAGAGCATAGGAGAAGTAGTACATTAAATGAAGAGATCAAATCCAACCTCAATAAAGGTAGAAATGAGAAAGTGCATGCCTCAAAACATAATAATGGGTAAGGAGGAAACAAATCCAAGTCCATCCATGACCACTCTGAAGATGATCAAAAGTGAAAGAGGTTTTACACCACCTACCAAGGAGGTAAAAAATGGATTCAAAGGGAGAATGAGGAATGAATATCCTTGGAAAGGATCAAATGAATTCTATCCTAGAGAAATAACAAGAAAGATAGGATCCCAAAAAGTGAAAGGCATCCCGTGAGGAGGCATGGCCATTAAAAAATAAAATGCATGTGGATAATGTCAAGGCATTGAAGATTGGTGAGATAGAGGGTGATTCTCATCCTCAAAGGAATAGTTCGAACAATGCCAACCAAGATAAGTTACGAGATAAAGGAAATAATATTACAAAAATCAATGAGACTTTGATGAGTATCAATAATCTTCTTCTAAAATAAAATAGTGAAAACTTGGAGCACCAAAAAGAAATAGAGATGGTGATTAAACACTTTCGAGAATTTTTCATAGCTCATTATAACATGACTGAAGCTATGAAAGACAACCTATTACATCTCAAAAAATATCATTGAGGTATTATAAAGGAATCAAATCTCCATACATAGATATTATAAATTATTAGAATTAATATAGATGAGATAAAACCTTTACAGAGTGAGCTGGAAAAGATTGTCGGGGAAACTACAAGTATCAAAGTCCATCTTCATCACTAGAATTGTGTCAAAGGATGTAGAGGTCAACCTGAACCATCAGAGGAAGATGTTTAATTAGTGTAATAATACCAAGTCTAACTATCTACTCGCATGATTGGTTTTTGGTATATAGGAATAAGACATAGTGGCTCATCATTTGAGTTATCCGTAAAGGTTATAGAGTATCGACATACTAGCTGTATGGTTTTGTATTACAATATTTTCAATTAAATAAACTTTTTATTTATCAAAAATATTATTTAAACATATATAAAAGGTAATTGAATAAATTAACAGATCCATAATTAACAAAAGTGAACTCCATGAATTTGATACCCCATGATCACGCCACATGGAGAAAGAGGATAATCTATCGTATAAAAACTAAATTTGATGCCCATCACCATGTCAAAAATTAAAAATACTAAAACATCATAGAGATGAACAAAGATAACAATACAAATATTTTTCAAATGTGAATTCAAAAAAAATTGAGTTCAGTGTGCAGTTTTGAGTTCAAATGTGAATTAAAATCAGTACGTAATGATCAATAAGAAATAACATAGTTCACAGATGGCTTCCATTTCACAATGAGAACTAAAGTAAGCACATGAGGCATTTAAATAGGAATAAATCATGTATCATAGGAAATAATAAATGGTAAAAATCCATATTTAATTCATAGTAGTCTCAAATTAATTCACATTGACTAAGATTTTGAATTGTAAAGTAGTTCACAAGAGAGAATGGGGAAGATATTAATGTTTTCATAGTGGAAACTAAGATGAACATTAGAAAAATTTTAAGATTGAGAATTTAAATAATTCATAAATTATGGAACCTATTAAAAATTGAACCTAAATATATAAATCCATGGATCCATGCAGTTGACCAAGTCCACCTTAAAGTAAGATCCATTTCATGACTTTGTGACCACTAAAAAGCTACCATGTATCTTTTGCATTGACCTAAAAAAAATTGAACTGCATTTTGACCATGTAAACCCCATTAAAAATGGTGTATGAAAGGACCCCACTTGTCCATTTGTGATCACATTTTTTTTGTTAAATTATGCACATATTATTTAACTAGGGATGTGACCACATATTATTTGTTATTTATATGTGTGATCACTTTTACTCATGGTGTCAAGTGGAAAATCATGGACCAATAGGGAGATTAAAGTAAATAATATATATTAACAGGTGAATGAATTTTAATTGTGGCCACTCTAAATATGTGACTGAGTGACCATCAGATGATTGTCACATGTCTCTTTCTGGGCCATCAATTTAAATTAAAGATAATAATACTTAATATATATTTTAATATCAATTAAATCTAATTGAGGCCACTTTGATCACAGGTAAAGGCAGATTCAAGTGAGGTTTATAGAAGTAAAGATGAAAACTAATCATTCAACATAACACATAATGAACTTCACATCAGATAAGATTCCATCTATGAACATGTGACTAATGAGCCATTATCACCTTTCAAATTCTCATTTGATGCAATAAAGGTTAAAGGGATCTTGAAAAAATTAACACAAAATGAGACTATGTTGAAATAAATTCAATTAGGAGCTACCACCTATAGCATTCCACATGGCTAGGTAATTTAATTTAGATATTAATGTCTATAGGATGCCAAGAATGGCCTATGGGACTATAGTGCACAATACATGAATCCAATACAATAAAGGAGTGCTAAAAACATCTCCAAAAGATAATAAGAGAAAAAAAATTAATTCAAGAAACAATTATTATACTATTTGAGGTCCCTCTATATTCAAACAAGTAAAATGTGCATTGCCTTGAAGATCTTTCCCAAGTTGTATGGGCATGTGATCTCTTGAGATTCCTTAAGTCCATTACTTGGAAGTAATACTGATATTCCTCAAATTGCCTATGTGTGAAGATATCAATTTGAATGTTTTTTGCTGAAGTTAAAGTGTTTCACAAATAAATAAAGCTATGCATTTTTGGTCCTCATACTAAATGAAGTTCCTCAAGGATCCATGGGAATATCTAAAAATATAGTTCTTTATGTAATTCAAATTCATTATTAGAGAGTGCTTTGGTGACAATCGTATAAGTTATTCTTAGATCTTTTCCTATCCTTTGTTGCATAAACATTTGCAACCAAGCTTACATGAATTGAAAGACTTGGAAAAATTCAACAAAAGCTTAGTTTTCATTCTAATGCCTTTGTAATGGCTCGATAATTATCACTAGATGAAGGATAATTTGAAATATGACCCTAGGTTATTCAATAATTTTTGTACAAAACAAATGTAACTATCCTTATGCTACAAAATAAATAACTAACAATAAAATAGAAGATGCTTCATGCATTTTCACCAATTTAGATCCACTTTTTATACAAAGTTTATGCAATTAGTTTTTTTACCATTATTTTTTTTTAAAGTCTAAGAAATTAGTTTTTTATTATTGTGCATTCACTGAAAACTATTTGATTTCTTTAATAGCTGTCAAGAATTGTTATATGAATATTATGTATTTCGAATTTTTCTATTTTTAAAATAAAAGTATAACTTTATATTAAAATAAAAATAAATAAAAAATTGCACTAGACCTCTATGGAAGGCAAAAATAGTAGGATCAGAATAAGGACCACAGTGTAGCGAGAATTATAATTAGAGGATCTTGTGAGCATAGGATAAATTTGATAGTCACCCCTGCTCGCCAATTATTTTTCTATGGTGGCTATTCATTGAACATTGCCCTTAAAAATCTAGGAAAGAAACATCAACATATTAAATATAGATTTACAACAAACTAAATATATGTTTATAACCCTTATAAAATTTGATAACCCGCAAAATTCTTCTTCTTTCATTTGATATAATACACTTAAAGAGCTAGGAAACATTCATATGACCATCAAATTTAACCCACTTATGTGACGATTGTTCAAACAAGTATAACACGACTAAAATTCCCAATTGTATTCAAATTATTATCCAATAATAGGTAACTACAAAGAAACATAAAATAGTCCCCAATAACCCATCCAAAAAACATTGTAAAAAAAATATTATATAAACCATATTTATGTGGGAATGCATCACCGTAATTTTTTACTAGTATAAGACATCCTTGATGCTTTTGAGACCTAATAACTAGGGAAATTTCCACTCCCATTTCCTTTAAGTGTTTTTAATAAATCTTAGAGGACATTATGGACATCTTAAATGTCCTAGACGTCCTCTATGGAAATCCTAATTAAACTATAATAATCCAAACTTTCTAAAAATATTATTAAGATCCATATGAGGGCATAGCCTTTCTCTTTAATTATATGTAATAATGAAAATATTTTAGAATATTATTCTAAATAGAACTTTATGAAAATTAAGCACAAAATCATTTCAATTGGTGGAATCAAACCATTTCATCAGTTCGAGCCACTTATAAATTATTCTTGAAGGGCTTGGTGGCATTCATTTTACCCTTCTAACTATAGTGATAAGTGAAGGAAACACTGCATTTGAGTTATTTATGCTAGTTTGAGAGAAAATCCTATCCATATTGTGAGTACATTGTAATTGTTTCTCTTACTTATCACATTTATATATTGACCAATTAATTGCAACTGACTCTACCCGCCATTATTAATGAGATAAATGATATCATGAGCTCACTAAAATCACTAATATTCAACTAACAATCAAATTTATTTTGTGGTATTATTATATGTTCTTGTTTTTATCATTTATTCTTGATTTTAAACAATAAATAATGTTTAGTATATAGAGATTTAAGTAAACATGTTTTTCTACTCAATATCTATTTAGAGCCCTATAGTTAATTTTTTCTTAAAGTAATGAAATTGGAATATGTTTTTACACCACTTACATGATACTTATGTTTTGAATATTATTACTAAAGTGTTTTCCACCAATCCTAAGTGAAATATATTACTTCTTGGGTATCAAAACTAAAACCATATTTTTAAGCCTCTTTCTGGATAGGGGGTTACAAGCTCGAAGCACTTTGTGCTATATTGATAAGTATTGAACATGTATCACGAAACATGAAATGAGATGTAATTATGTTGTGACATATAAAATTTTATTGATACTATGAACATAGAATGTTTAAGGAAGATGAGTAACTATGATAATTAATATGGGAATCTATATAAGTTTAAAGGACTATGAAAAACTATCAAAGGGGTCAGATGGAATTATTGTTCCACCCTATTCCATCCCCTAAACCTTTTAATATGTATTATGCATAAAAATTGGAGAGAGAAAAACATAAATCATTACATTTGGAAGATATATTTATTGTTAACCCAACCAAGATTATGACTACACTTCTGAAGGCATTTTTTTCAAAGAGAAATTTTAATCTGATTGTCATTTTTATTTGCATGTGATGTCCCCATAGTTTTCATTTTTTTTAGTCCAATGTAGGTCTAACACAAACCATCACTACATTTTATCCATGTACTATTGTATGGATGCATTTTTTAAATATTGTTTTAGACCTTTTTAGACATTTCAAACTTTTTACCTTTCAGGTGGGTTCCTCTACTCCCTTCCATATCCAATGGATGTGCACAAATGGTAAAATTATGTTTATTTCTTTTAGATTTTTGGCTTTTTCTAGATTTATGATGGATGATCTAGATATAAATGATTTCTTACAAACAATATATGCTGAGGTCGAATGGATTGTATGTAATTTTATCTATTACCCTTGATGGTGAATTGTTTAGTTCAATTCTTGTTTTTTGATGCTATTAGTTGTTACATTGATTATTTTAAGACAAATAAATCAATATTCAATCCTCACTGCAGGTATGTCCTAACTTCAAATGTTTTAATCAATTCATTAGAGATCAAAGAGGGTTTTAGATGGTACATCCACTAATGGGGGTGGGATTCTCACTTGGTTGGGACAACCACTCTGTGGCTGACAATATCTCATTATGGATTCTCACTGGGTGTTTAATTATTTTTAAAATATATATGTAGACAAGGGGACAACATAGGTACTTTTCATGATTATCCTTATATTGGCCAAACAAAAATTAATGTTCTTTTTACATTTGTATTATACTCAATATTTATTAACTTTTCATCCACTTTGTGATTTGTTATGTCATGTTTAATATTACAATGGGAGGGGGTGGAGTGGAGCCAAGGGGATGAGGATGTTCATGAACAATGTTGTGACTTTGTGTTCTAAGATGTATGAGAATCATTAGTCATACTTAAACTTTGTTCATTTATTTTGTTCATATATGCTTATTTTTGCATGCTTATAATACAAAACAATAAACCACTTTTGACACACCTTATGATTTTATATATTATTTGTTTGTATTTTAGTTAGAGTGGATGAAGTAGGGCCATGATGAAGAAAGCAATAATGACATGCATAATGACTTATCTACATAAATGTGAGTATTGGTTGTGCTTATTTTTCTTTCCTTCATCATGCTCATAATTTTTTTTATTTTTTATATGTTTAGATTGGCGTATATATGTCAAACATTACAATGGGATGAGTTGGAGTCAAAGAAGCATGATGAGAATGTCGATGATGATGATAGTGACTAGATTCTAGATGCTTCATAATTTGATGTGGAGGAGGAATCAAAACATGTTAGAACATTTTCTTATCTTCGAGGACCTTTTTTTTAGTTTTTATATTTATGCTTATAACCTAAAATGGATTCTTTATTGAATAATAATTTGTTGCTAAATATAAGATTATGGAGATGTGTACTATGAAGCGAGATTTCCTCTATTACTTATTTTAGCCATGCAACAAGTGATGATGTTGACCATCCTTTTTGGTTACTAGGTAGAATTAACACTCACTATTTAAAGATTATATTGTTTCCAAAACCTATCACTTGTTTTTGGGGACAACATATCAACTATTTTGGTCCTGCAGGCCAAAATTATCTCTTCTTTTTTTCAAAAAATGTTATGAGCACTCAAGTTCTTCACTTATTCAAGCATTTTCAGCTAAAAAACTCATAGGTTCAATAGACAAGCTTTCACAAAGAAAGGTTCGCAACACTTAGGCATTTTCAGAAAATTACAAGGATGGTTCAACATCAAGTTTCAATCAAAAGGTCCATCGACATGCTTTAAAGAATTGGAATGAATCATTGAACCAATGACCCATTGAACCCTGAAAGGTTCAAAGTGGTTCAAAGGTTCATAAAGAGTTAAGTGCTTCAAAGAGTTCAAAGAAGTTCAACCGCTTTAAAGAGCTCAATGGGTTTGATGACTTCAACGGGCTTCAAAGAGTTAGAATGAACCATTGAACCATTGAACTCCGCTTCAATGAGTTCAATTGGTTCAATGAGTTTAAATGGTTCAAAAGAGTTCAATAATATAGAATGAATTGCCGAACCATTGAACCTTTAAACTTAGAAAGGTTCAATGTGGTTCAAAGGTTCAAAGGGGTTCAATGGTTCAATAAGTTCAAAGGGTTCAAAGTTCAAAGTTTGAGAGAATGGTTCAAGTGAAAGATTCCAAAAGATGTTTCAGGTGGAAGATTCCAGAAGAATAGTTCACCTGAATGGTTCAAATGATTGGTTCAACAATAAGTTGAACTTGTAAGAAGACTAAGTGAGTGTGGCTCTTTGTAAAGCTTTGAACTACTGACCATTAAACCACTTTGAACCATTGAACCATTGAACCAATGCACTCTAAAAGGTTCAAAGGTTCAAGGTTCAAGGTTCAAAGTGGTTCAAGTGGCCAAGTGACTAGTGACGTCCCCATGAACATCAAATTTAGGGTAATGAAATATCCATTGATTTTTGAATATGGCGCAGACCCTGAGAACAAACTCAATGAACAACCAAAGAAAGAGTCGAAAGAACTAACAGAAAGCAAGAAGATAGCCTAAGAGCTCAGATCACCATGAAGAGACAAATCCATTAAAGAAAGGGGAAATGATGCAGAGAATTTAGAAATATCTGCAAGGGAATTATTCCATTAGGTGGAATAGTCCACCATGTGGACATCAGAGGATGGGAGTATTCAATGGCGTGGCTTATTTTTCCCCCTTTGAGTAAAAGTGAATGGATAGCCATGTAAGCATCATAAAGAGGACTAGGCAGGCCATGTTTTGGAGGAGACATTTGAGATGATTAGAATGCCAGAGTCTAGGCTAGAAAACTACTCAAACATGGCCCCTTCAAAGAATTTCCAAATGCCTTCAATGCATTCAATACAACATGGGCCATTTTCATGAAAACAAACACCAAGTCTTTCTTTGAGCGCTATATATTGTAATCTCTCATTTTGGAGAAGGGGGATCTCTCAGTTATCAGAAGCAAAACTTTGCCCAAATTGAAAGGCATTTTTGAGACTTTGAGCTCAGACTGTTAATCGTATTTTGTTAAGTGAATGAGAAATCAAGTGACCTTTCAAAATTTGTGTTAAAATAGCTTATGTTATCTAGGAAATTATTCTTATGTCTATTTCCTAAATACCATCTTATCCATTTAATCAAATAAGTAGAACTAGTGGAAATAAGCTGGAAGGTGTCTTGAAGCTGACTATGGGAGACTTTATGCTGCCATAAATTGTCTTTAGTCTATGTGTTCTCTATTTCAGTGTAAAAGATATTGAAAAGACTTTGAGCTCCCATTATCCTTCGTAATCTTTTATTTTGTTGTAGTTGAGGTGGAGACTTTGTGCTACACTTCATTCTACTGTGTTTTTATGTCCTGATCAGTGAGAGAAGCAACAAAAGACTTTGTGTTTTCATGAGCTTATTGTGGTTATAGTTACTACCCAGGAAGTCTTCCTCTAGTTTTTTTAACATCATTTCTAAAAGAATAGAAATGATTTCATCATTACCTAGGATTTCTCCTTATTCTTGTGAACATCATCTCTGAAAAAAGAGAGATGGATGGTGTTATCCCATCCCTAAGTGTATTTTCAGCTTATATTAGTTATAGTAGTTTAGAGGGAACCTCCCCTACCTTATAAGGAACCTCCCCTTGATGAGAGAAGAGATTTATCTCATTTTGCTATGGTAAATCTACACTTTTTATCATATAAATCTCCTTATGCTGAGGTTGATATACCTATTTTTCTATCAGTTAGTTGGTGACTCTACTGGGGAAGAATTAGTAGTTTGAGTTCTTTTCCATTTCCACTTTCATCCCTCCCGCTCCATGCCAACAGTTTTTGGTGACTCCTCTAGGGAAGAACAAACAGTTCCAGTCCTTTTCCATTTCCATTTCCATTTTACACTCTAGCAAATCCATGCTATACATGAAGCCAAAGAGATCAAGGTATTGTTGACCCTGTATTTGAGCTTGTGTAGCAAAATAATTTTGATCTTTCCCCTCCATAAACTCACCTTTAGTGAACTAGGAGTTTTCCTCCTACCAATGCCAAGTCACCAATAATAGGCAAAGTTTCTCTTTCCTCTACTAGTAGAGGTTTGTCTATATATACTCCACCTAGATTTGTTATCCCTCCCTTCAATTGTCATATCATAGTAGCCCAAGGCCCCTGGGGTAACACCTTTGGTCCTCTGAATCTAACTCCACCCTTACATGAACTACCCTATAGTTCAATGAATAATTTCCCCAAATTCTATGGTGATGAGAGAGTTCATCTTGATGAACATATTGCAACCTTCTGCATAGCTTATGGTGTGATAGGCGTGGAGTATGAGGACATAACAGTCAGGTTATTTGTAGAAATATTGTAAGGTGTTGTTGCAAACTAGTTTTATCATCTACACGTTCAGACTGTGACTCACTGGAACACCCTCAAAGCCAAGTTCAAAGCAAGTTTCAAGCCTATAGAAGATGTGCATGCCCTATTGGCTCAGCTCACACAAATGAAGAAAGAGCCTCATGAACCTATGAGAGACTTCATAGCTATGTTTGATAAGTTGAGGAATACAATTCCTACAATTGCTCAGCTAACACCTGAGAATCTCAAATGCTTCTTCATCAATTCTTAGCTTCCTGAAGTGAGTTTTTTATTGAGGTGGGATGGCCATGTAGACCTTACAGTTGCTCAAATTTTGGCCACTAAATTTTAAGATGATCTTATCTTGGCAAGAAATATAAGAAGAGATCCTAATAGAAATAAATGTTCTTAATCTTCTAAATATTCTTCTTCAAGCACCACTGATCCTATGGTGCAAAAGCTGGAAAATGAGATGCTAGCTCTCAAGAAGTAAATGGCACAAGGGATGTCTGCTCCTTCATATCGAGATATACTAAGAAAGACATTTCCCAATCATTCATACCAAGGCAACACTACTAGGAATCAAGGGCAACCAAATCATCTTCCTCCCCCACTGGGGAAGCTTGCCATTGAAGTAGCTCCAGCTAACTCAGCAGTTAGATATCTTGAAATTGAATCTAATTTATCTTTCCAACTTGAGTTGAACCAAGAAGATGATGCTAATCTCTTCATAGAGGGAGAAGAATTAGTTGGTGACTCCAACATCAGTTTTCTAAATTACCAAGAAGAAGCTAAAAGCAAGTCATAAGTACTTGATGGATCATATGTTATATTTACCAGGTCCCAGAACCAGTTAGCTCGACAAGCTAATAAGGGAAAAATAGGGGAAGGATCTCAACCATCAATTTCAATTGATAAGTGAGGGACCACTCTGCCTTTTCAATCAAAGTACCCAGTGATCACTAAAAAATTAAGTACCTAGAATATTCCTATCCCTTTTACTTTAAATTCTCATACCAGTACCACACCCCAAAAAACTAGGAGGAACTTCTTTCCTCTATTCCTAGTCCATTTCAGACATTTGATATAATTGACCATACTAAGAAGACCAAAATTCAAATGACTGAGTTAGAATATTTAAATGCCAACCCTAAACAATTGGATAGGTTAGTTAAATGTGTGAAGAATAAAACCACCCCTGCAAGACCATATATTCCAGAAGTGACTCCCACATTTATCCCAAATAACCTTTTCATTACTCCTCCTACTGCCCCTAGGAAAATAGAACCTTTCTATGTTTCTCTATTGATAAATAGACATAAATTGAGCAACTGCATAATCGACTCAGGAGCTTCTAATAATGTCATGCCTACCAAAGTGGCAAACTCTCTCAACCTTACATTGACTAAAACTTTTGGGAGATGTTTCTCCATGGAAAACAAATAAGTGCCTATGTTAGGTCAAATCAAAGATGCCCAGTTTACATTTGTGATATTTCTAGAAAAGAGGATTAAAATGATAGTCCTGGTGGCCAATGTTCCAGCCTCCTATGGCATTCTTCTTGGATAAAATTTTTTCAAGGATGTTGGTGGTAAATTAAGCATGGACCTATCTGAGGTGAGGATACTTATCAAAGGCATCATGAAGAGACTGCTCCCTGAGGAGTCAAAGTACATTATCACCCAAACATCTACCCCTGAAGCTCAAATTCTATTTGAATCTTCAAGAATGGGTAACTACTTGTTGTCTACAGAGTATGTTTATGTCTCATTTGATGAAATTATTGTAGGTGACAATCAAAAAATTAATTTAAACAAGATAACAAAAGAATTGATAGAGCATAATGTAGGTGCAAAAGGATCTCCCCTACCCATTATGGATCAAGTCCTATAGACAGTGACTGATTCAAAGATGTTATCAATGTTAGATGGTTTCTCAAGGTATAATCAAGTGGAAGTCGATGAAGTAGACCAACATAAGACTGCTTTCACTACACCTTGGGGCACTTTTGCATATCAAAGGATGCCTTTTAGTTTGATCAATGCTGGTACCAGCTTCTACAGAGTAATGGATGTTGCTTTCAAAAATGAAATGGGGAAGTTCATTATGGTATATCTTGATGACTTGAACATCTTTTCCAAACATCATCTTGATCATGTGCGTCATTTGTAACAAGTGCTAGAATGATGTCCACAGAATGGCATTTCTCTGAATCCTAAAAAGTCAATTTTTGGGGTTACAGAAGGGAAACTTCTTGGTCACACTGTATCCTAAGAAGGCATCAAAATTGACTCAAACAAAGATAAATCCATCTAAGAGCTTACTCTACATGAGAGCAAGACTGCAGTTCACTCTTTCTTCAGAAAGGTGAATTTTTAAAAAAGGTTCATTCCTAAATTCACAAAAAAGACTCGCCACATTGTCAATATGATGAAGGAAAAATCTACTTTCCACTAAATTGAAGAAGGCAAGTCAGCATTTCAAGACACCAAGAAAGTTATCACCCATGCCCCGGTCCTGGCCTAGATTATACCAAAGAATTCATAATGTATAGTTATGCTTCTAAACACACACTTTCAGCCATTCTGGTTCAGCAAAACAAAGAAGGTGTAGAATCTCCTATCTCATTCATGAGTTATCCTTTTAAAGGTCATGAACTAAAATACTCAAATATGGAGAAGCATGCTTATGTAGTGGTCAAGGTAGTAAAACACTTCCATTTTTACATCCTAAACTCACACACTATTGCACTGGTGCCTAATACAATGGTAAAGTCCATTTTAACTCAACAAGAGTTTGGTACCAGAAAGGGCAATTAAATTGCTAAAAACTAGGAGTTTGATCTTATTATCAAACCTACCAAGCTTGTGTAAGGAAGAGGCCTCTACTAATTAATTTTTGATAGCATACTAGAGAAAATAGGGCATGACAAAATAGAGGTTCAAGACATGCCTACAGTTCTCTTTGTCACTACTACAGATGAGTGGTATTCCAATATCACTCATTTCCTTACCTATGGTGAGTGTCCTGCCCACCTATCTCATAAAGAAAGGAGAACTATTAAATTAAAGGTTGCTAACTATGTCCTGTGGGAAAATAGTTTGTATAAAAGGAGCCTTGATGGGACATTCTTTTGTTCTGTGGCCAAAGTGCAAAAGTCTAAACTTTTAGAGTCTTTCCACAATATAGCCTATGGAGGACATTTTTTTGAACCTATGACTACTCATAAGATTCTATGAGCCAGGTATTATTGGCTTACTCTATTTCAAGATGTATACAAATGGGTACGTAGATGCAAACTGTGTCAACGGCTCGTTGGAAGACCCAAATTGGCTGCATTACCTCTCAAGCCAATAGTAATTGAAGAGTCATTTCAATAGTGGGGTATTGATTTTATTAGTGCTGTAAACCTGTCTTCAAGCGCTAGACATGATTATGTTCTTACAGCCATAGACTATTTTACCAAGTGGGTGGAAGCCATCCCAACTAAGCATGCTACTTCAAAAGTGGTATGTAATTTTCTCAAGGAAAATATTATCTCCCACTTTGGAGTGCCAACTAAGATTATAACAAATAATGTTGCTTGTTTTACTTCTCAATAGGTTACTAAGTTTTGCTACAATTATGGGATTATCCTCTCCCACTCTTCTAACTATTATCTGCAAGGAAATGGCCAAATAGAATCAAGCAACAAAAACTTGGTGACCATTATCAAGAAGCTAGTAGATGACAATCAGAGAACCTGACATAAAGAATTATTTGATGCTTTATGGGAAGACATGATTACACCCAAGAGGGCAATAGGTATGTCACCATTTCAACTCCTATATGGTTTGAATGCAGAGATACCAATCACCCTAGAATTACCAGCACTAAAGTTGGCGAAGGAAGTTGAAGATCAAACCTTTGAAGATTCCATTGACAAGAGGATCAAATAGAAGAGTATCAAATAATGGTAGTTGATCATATTTCTGCACATCAAAGTCTGGTAAAGAGGCTCTTTGACCAAAAAGTAAGGATTCATGATTTCTAGATTAGAGATCAAGTCTTGTTGTGGGACAAGAGGAGAGAACCAAAAGAAATGCATAGAAAATTGGATTCCTTATGGAGAGGTCCATTTGCTATTCATCAACTCAATGGTGAAAATAGTTTCCTATTGAAGTATCAGGATGGCATGCCTTTTTCACTACCTCACAATGGGTAGCATCTAAAGCACTTCAATCTTTGAAGTATTAGATAAGATCAATTATACATTTGTATAGTCTTTGTTTATTTTGTATTGTTCATTTCAATTTTTTTTGGCATCTTTTTTTTTTTGGGTGGCATGACTCCATAACCCAATGGCATACATGAAGGCAGTGAAGAGTCTGGATTCTACTCCCCTTGATAGTTTTTACAATTGATAGAATTTCCCCAATTGGAGCCAACTATTGTTCTCAAAATTTGTCACTTGTTTTTGCAGACAACATATCAACTATTTTGGTCTTATAGGTCAAAATTATCTCTTCCCTTTTTCAAAAAATGTTCTGAGCACTCAATTTCTTCACTTATTCAAACATTTTTAGCTAAGAAACTCACAGGTTTAACAGATAGGCTTTCATAAAGAAAGGTTCGCAACACTTAGGCATTTTCAAAAAGTTACAAGGATGATTCAATGCTGAGGTTCAATCAAAAGGTCCATCGATAGGCTTCAAATAATTGGAATGAATCATTGAACCAATGAACCATTGAACCACAAAAGGTTTAATGTGGTTCAAAGGTTCAAAAGAGTTAAGCGCTTCAAAGAGTTCAAAGAAGTTCAACCACTTTAAAGAGTTCAATGAGTTCGAAGACTTCGACGAGCTTCAAAGAGTTAGAATGAAACATTGAACCATTGAACTTCACTTCAACAAGTTCAATTGGTTCAATGAGTTTAAATGGTTCAAAAGAGTTCAATAATATGGAACAAATTATCAAACCATTGAACCATTAAAACTTTGAACTTACAAAGGTTTAAAGTGGTTCAAAAGTTCAAAGGGGTTTAATGGTTCAACAAGTTTAAAGGGTTCAAAGTTCAAAGTTCAAGAGAATGCTTCAAGCGGAAGATTCTAGAACATGTTTCAAGTGGAAGATTCTAGAAGAATAGTTCACTTGGATGGTTTAAATGATTGGTTCAATGATAAGTTGAACTTGTAAGAAGACTAAGTGAGCATGGCTCTTTCGAAAGCTTTGAACCACCGATCATTGAACCACTTTAAACCATTGAGCCATTGAACTGATGCACTCTGAAAGGTTAAAAGTTTTAAGGTTCAAAGTGGTTCAAGTGACCAGTGACATCCCTATGGATGTCAAAGTCAGGGTAATGAAATATCCATTAATTTTCAAACATGATGCGGACCCTGAGAATAAACTCAATGAACAACCAAAGAAAGAGTTGAAGGAGCTAGTAGAAAGTGGGAAGATAGCTTGAGAGCTCATATCACTAGGGAAAAGACAAAATTCAATAAATAAAGGGGAAATGATGTAGAGAATTCAAAAATATCTGTAGGGGAGTTAAATCCAATAGGTAGAACAGTCCACCAAGTGGACATAAGAGGATGCAAGTATTCAATGGTGCAGCCTATTTTTCCCCCTTTGAGTAAAGGTGAATGGACAACTGAGCAAGCATCATAAATAGGACCAGGTAGCCCATGCTTTGGAGGAGACATTTGAGATGATTATAACACCAATCCAGGCTGGAAAACTACTCTAGCATGGCCCCTTCACATAATTTTTAAATGCCTTCAATTCATTCAATACAGCATGGGCCATTTTCATGAAAAAAAGCACCAAGTCTTTCTTTGAGCCCTATATATTGTCATCTCTCATTTTGGAGAAGGGGGATCTCTCAGTTATCAGAAGTAAAACACTGCCCAAATTGAAAGGCATTCCTGAGACATTGAGCTTAGTCTGTTAATCATATTTTGTCAAGTGAATGAGAAAGCAAGTGACCTTTTAGACTTTGTGTTGAAATAGCTTGTGTTATCTAGGAAATTGTTCTTATGTCTTTTTTCTAAATACAGTCTTGTAAATTTAATCAAATAAGTAGAACTAGTGGAAACAACCTAGAAGGTGTCCTGAAGCTAACTGTGGGAGACTTTGTGCTGCCACAAATTGTCTTTAGTCTATGTGTTTTCTATTTCAGTGTAAAGGATATTGGGAAGACTTTGAGCTCCCATTATCCTTCATAATATTTTATTTTATTGTAGTTGAGGTGGAGACTTTATGCTACATTTCATTCTATTGTGTTGATGCATCCTGATCAGTGAGAGAAGTAATGAAAGACTTTGTGCTTTCATGGGTTTCTTGTGGTTACAGTTACTACCCAAGAAGTCTTCGTCTAGTTTTTTGAACATCATTTTTGAAAGAAGAGAAATGATTTCATCATTACCCAGGATTTCTCCTTGTTCTTGTGAACATCATCTCTGAAAAAAGAGAGATAGATGGTGTTATCCCACCCCTGAGTGTATTTTTAGCTTATATTAGTTATAGTAGTTTACAGGGAACGTCCCCTGCCTTATAGGGAACCTCCCCTTGATGAGAGGATAAATTTATCTCATTTTTCTATGGTAAACCTACACTTTTTTCCATATAAATATCCTTACGCTGAGGTTGATATACACATTTTGCCGTCAGTTAGCTAGTGACAAAATATTCACCCAATAGATTCGTCATTGACAACCCATTCCAAGGAGACCCCTAAGGCATGATGGTAATGGGAAAAAAAAGATGAGGGGAAGATCATACACAAAAGGACAAATAAAATGTAGGCTAATAGACCAAGTCTTACAAAACTAGAGCTTCAATAAAAGAGATTTGATATAAAGAACGTGCATGGTGAGGGAGAATGTCTCTCAATCATTTGATCTTAATGAGATAATTTTTAAGGCTATCAATAACTAGATGATTACATATGATTAAAGTGAAAATTTAGAATGGAGAAAGCAACCTTGTATAAGGCGAATAAGCTACTATTGAGAAATGGAGTTTGAAAAATAATGAGTGGAATAAGGGCAAGGTGTAGGCAAAAATGGACACCAAGTTAGATGGAAATTTTTGAATGGTTTACATGAAGAAAAATTTAAGTTAATTTTAAGTTTTAAAATATTAAGTCTAATATTTTTATAGAAAGTTGCTTGTCTCATTTGATAAATAGCTTTAAAGATAAAGGAAGTGATGACATTTTTCGTGCAGGTACCATTTGAATAAAAATGAAACACACCTAATTAGGCCTTTTTAACCTTCTTTTGGGATGTTTAAAAAGAGTAAACAATCTTTCCTTTGGTGGTTAATGAAACTTTTTAGGGTGTTTTATTGATTAATTTTTGTTGTCTCCTTTTCAAAGTCTACTTAAGGCCAAGGGGGAAAATAAAATCACCACACATTTTAATTGGTGATTTAAAATTGAACACATTTCTAATTTTGTATTCAATAAACCTTAGCTTAATTAGTTTAATTTGGTAAAAAGAAAGATCATGCGTGTATGCTCTCCCATCTATCCCCTTTAGAGAAATTTTGGGATCAAAAGTGTCATATTTATTGCAAAGTGCCTTAGCAAAAGGCATTAAAGAGAAATTTTGAAGGCTCTCCTAAAGGACCTACATGGCTTGAGTGGCCTAGAATCAACCTTTAAATCTCTTTCACATAGTCATTTATTTTCATTGTATCTTGGCTTGTGAGGGGGATTTCATCACCTCTCATGAGTTTTGTAGGGAAGCCTTGACCTAATAATTCACCTTCAAAAATAGTCTTAAACCCTTATCCATGGGTGGGGGGTTATATAAACTAGGATCACCCCACTGGGATTAGAGATTTGAGTGGTTAAACCACCTCTTAGTGTTGGGGCTAAGCCTAGAATGTTTGTGCATAATTAGACATCGCACTACACTGAGCAAGTGATGGATGTAGTGGTTAAAAAAAGGGAAATAAATTTTTTAAATAATCTCAGTGCTATAGACTTAAATTACATGAGCTTATTTTAAATTATGGCATGAAAGTCATTGTGCAACATAGTCAGGCAGAGTATACAATTAGTAGGTTAGTTTTGGTGTTTTAGCAATGTTTTGAGGAACCTAAGGTGATTGAATTAATTTCATCATGTGAAGATCTTAGAGGGAGATTATGAAAGGTTTAAAAATTACAATACATAATTAGACACCTATAGGTAAGGTCTCTAAGAAGAGCAACACAGTCAACTGATGGTAGTAGGACAATGACCAGGACTAAGTTTCAAAATGGTAGTCTAAGCTCAAGTAAAGTGTTAAATGGATATAATAAGATATAAAGTGACTCCATAAAACTCTCAATGGGTTTTTAGACACTATTCCATGCCTAACTCATGAAATATAACCTATAGGTCATTGTTGTAAAAGCATAGTCAGTTTAAGTGGCACTCAACCTTGAGAAGTTTAATGTATGGAAAGGTATACAGTAGATTAGAATGGTGAGAGAGAATGGGAATACTCTTTTCATATTAAAATTTATCTCATGGGACCCTCATGAGTTAGGAATAAGAAAATAAGGGACTAAAAAATCCTATATCATATAGCCTACACTCTTAAACCCTGTTGAGAGTTTCTCTCACTAAGTCTATTTTGGGTTTTCAAAGTTTGAGTATCATATAGCCTACATTCTTAAACCCTCTTGAAGGAGATAAATCATGGTTGTATAATGATAAATTGGTCAATTTTTATAAGAACCCCAAGTATTCCATTCCCAATCGGATCATGGAACATTAAGATTATGAAGGAACAAGCATCAAACTAAATCAACAAGGAGCCATTGAGCTAATTTTTATGACCAAGTGTAAGGAACCTATAGGCTTAGATTTAAACCACTTGGGGGTGACCCCACATATCTTATTCGAGTTAATTCACCAATGACTAGTGATGATGATGCCAATAATAAAATAGAGTTTTATAATAGCCTTTTTGATGACCTAGCTGAGACCAACCTATTTGATAATAATGTCATTTGCACCCTTAGCCTAGTCATTCATAATAACCCATTGCCATTATACTATCCCAAACTGATAGATTGGGACCAACAAGAATCTAGTTTTCCAATTGATGAGTTTTAGAATGATGAGGCATTCTATGATTTTCTAGGCTTTAGAGATAACATTCCATTAGGAGACCATAAATCAGGGTTTTCAATTACACTGGATCCTAAAACCTATTTTGGAGAGTGGTTGAACACCCTTAGCCAAAAATAAATAAATAAAACATTGAGGTCTTAAAGTGAAAACCTCGTTGAGGCACTTTTTGACTAGGGAAAAGTAAAGATAAAGGCTAGTCTAGTGGTGAAAACCTATTTTAGGCACCATTATATGGAGGTGTTAAACTTTATCCATGTATAGACTAGGAGACCACCAATGATGAACTTATCTACAAGTTTGATTTTAGATTGAAGAGCATCAATATTTTGAGCAAATTATGGAAGAGACAAATAATAATGAATTTCACTATGGGTCTGAGTGTAGCATTGAAAAATGTCAAACCTTTGGTCACATCATTTAAGAAACTGATGGTGATGAACTAGCCTATGGGTTTGAGTTCAATTTCAGACAACATCAAAGGTTTGATCAAATCTTTCAATATTTTTTTACTCTTTTTGTCAGATGGCCAAATCTGCCATTAGGGGATTCAAATTCATCATGCCTTGGAGAACTAGAAGACCCAGTCCTAGCAGAGGACACTGATATAGCCCAATAGTTCAATTATTTTCCTAATATCTTAGAATATGGTTCAACCCTTCTAGTCAAGGATACAATAGGGGTAAACATTGAGACTTCATTAAACCCAAAGTAGATAAAATTGGGCATATCCCTCACTAGGGAAGAATATGAAGTCTTTATATATCTATTAAAAGAGTATATAGATATCTTTGCATGGGCTTATTCTAACATGCCAGGTTTAGATCTTGCCTTGGTTTTACACCTCGTGGAAAATCCTAATGCCAAATTGGTAAATCAAAATTTGTGCAAGATGCATCCGCACATAGCTATTTTACTAAAGAAAGAGTTGGAAAAACTCTTAGAAGTAGGATGTATTTGATCCATCGACTACTTAGAGAGGATATATAATTTTGTGCTAGTTAGCAAAAACCCTGAAGGAATCAAAATCTATATTGATTTCCATGATATAAAAAAAGCTTTCCCTAAGGATACTTCTTGTTACCAAATATTGACATGATCATCGACTCTAAAGCATGTTATGAAATGCTTTCATTAATGGATGGATTCTTTGATTATAACCAAAATAGAATAGCACCTAAAGACCAACACAAGACATCATTCACCACTCCATGGGGAATATTATACTATTAAGTTATACCATTTGGTCTTAGGAACATAGGGGCCACCTATCAAAGAACCATGATCATCATATTTCATGATATGATGCATGATATTGTTTAAGACTATGTCGATGACATACTAGGCAAATAAAAAACTAGGGCTGGCCATCTAATAGTGTTACATAGAATCTTTGAAAGACTATGTGAGTACAAAGTAAAAATTAATAAAAAAATTGTGTATTTGGAGTAACATCAAGAAAATTACTTAGATTCATCATGTTTCGTAATGGTATTGTCATTGATTCAGCTAAAATCCAATCTATAACATAAATGCCATCACCAATAAATTTGAAGTAGCTGTCTAGTTTTTAGGTCAAGATCCAGTCAATTAGATGTTTCATATCTCTATTGGTAGATAAGTGCCACCCTTTCACACATCCTCTAAAGAAGGGATTCACATTCTACTGGGATAATTACTACTAGAAAACTTTTCAATAACTATAATATTACCTAGCAAAACCACCTATTTTATTGATTGTTATGTCGAGAAAGCCATTTTTTTTGTATATATTAGCTATAGATAATGACTTAAGGGCACTTCTAGCTCAATATGATGACATTATAAAAGAGTATGTAGTATACTATTTAGTCCATACACTGGTTGCATATAAACATAATTATATGCCTATTAAAAAAACCTTATTTATCCATAGTCTTCACAGCTCAGAAACTATGCCATTACATGTTAAACAATAAGACCATGGTCATTTCAAAAGTAGATCTGCTCAAGTATCTACTATCAAAAAGAATTTTACAAGGTAAAATTGCCAAGTGTATCATGCTTCTTAGTGAGTTTAACATAGATTATGTAAATTAGAAGTCAATCAAGGGGCAAGTCCTTACAAATCAGTGTGATGAGGCACCCCTTCCAGACTCAGAGCCACTCACATTCTAATTCCCTAACAAATCAATAATTTATTGTACATGGATCGGGGGCATGCCTTTTATTATTACACCACATGGAGATTTAATCACTAAATCTTTTAGAATTAGCTTTCCTTGTACCAACAACATGGTCAAATATGAAACACTTGTTGTAGGACTTCGACAAGTTGTACAATGGAACATATCTCATCTAAAGGTTTATGGTGATTCTTATTTAATCATCAATTAAGTCATAGATCATTTCCATACCAAAGATGACAAGTTGGTTCTATATAAAGCTATGGTTGACACTTTAAAATAGCAAATTGTAGACATCTAATTTTGAGCATATATCAAGGGATAGTAATAGAATGATGGATGTCATGACTACTATCAGCTCCCTAATTCAACAAATAGATAAGGCTAGAGAGTATCAATTCCTCATCGAGAATTTTTTCACACTAGCTCATGAGCCTTCAACCATTGTAATGATTTATGATATTATTGGTCCTAATTTTATTTGGTATTCAGACCTTTATAACTACCTCCATGACCAAGTTATGCCACCTAACTGATCCAAAAAACAATCCAAAGGCTTTATTCATCACTCTACTCATTATACCTTACTTGGATCAACCCTTTATCACCATAGTTTTGATGGAACTTTGCTTCGTTGTCTCACTTTAGTAGAATCTACACTAATATTATGAGAATTACATGGATTACGTGGATCCCACACTAGTGGGGCAATTTAGTTAAAAAATCTTGTATATACTAGTTATTATTGGTTGACAATAGATCCAGATGGAGCTACATATGTGAAAAAATGCAAAAAAATGTCAATGGCATGCTAATATTATTCATGCTTTGGATAAGACTCTAAAACTAATGCTGACACCATGGCCATTTGCTACATGGGGCCTCAATCTCATTGGGAAGATCAATCCTATCTCATCTGATGGCCATAAAAATATCCTTACCACCACTGAATATTTCATTAAGTGTGTCGAAGCTATACCCCTCACTTACGTGACTAAAAAACAAATTTCGAATTTCATTTTTGACCATCTCATTTGCCACTATGGTATTCCTTCCAACATTTTCTCTGATAATGGAGGATCATTCAAAAATAAATGCCAAAAAGTTATGCTTCAAATATAACATCACACAACATTTCTCAATGACATATTACCCTCAAGGTAATGGTTAGGTCGAAGCATCAAACAAAATAATTATTAACATTCTAAAAAATATTATCAATGATGTTAGTCATGATTAACAACTTCAAATATTCTGCACCCTTTGGGCATACTATACCAATCACCATACACCCATATGAGCCACTCCTTATTCTCTTGTTTATGGTACTAAAACCATACTTTCTATTAAGGTCAATTTACCTTAATTATGCATCTCTTTCAAGAATATCCTGGATGACCATGCCTATTGAGGAGCTTGCCTATGAGAACTAGACCCACTTGATGAAAAATGCACAACCATGCTCCATAATGTTCACGTTTGTCAAAACTAACTCAAAGGCCATTACAATCAACATGTGAAATATAGAACATTTAAATTTAGTGACCTTGTCTTTTTAGAAAACCAAAAGAATACCAAGGCTGAGAAGAAGTATAAAGGTAAGTTTAAATCAAACTAGATAGGTCTTTCCATCATTACTACAGATTATAGGGTAGGAGCATATAGACTTATCACACTAGATGGAGAAGAACTTTTTGAGCCTACGAACATTATTCACCTCAAGCACTACTATGCTTGAGTAACATGGTGTATTGTCTATAAGGACCATTTTAAGTTGTATCATATTATTAAGATTCTTCTTTTTACCATTCTGCCATCTTATCATCCTATCATTTTAACATTCACTTATATGTTCTACCATTCCATTCTATCGACCAAGCATGTTTTAGAATATATCTACGTAGCCTATTTGACCTTGGTTCCTTATTAGTTTCACATTTTCATCAAAAAGAATTCGATTAGTTTCCATAGTTTTTTCAAAAAATTCTAGACAGAGACAATATTTTAGAACAATATGATAGAGGTTTCAGTAGTTGCATCCTTCATTTCTTGGTCTTTTCTTATCATTTTTATTACTACTAATTATAACCACCTATGGGCAAATTAGTATCATTCATCTAAGCCATTATATCCTATTTATAACCTCCTATGGGAAAACTAGGGACAATAATTGTTTATCATACCTTGACATACCAAATTGTCATTTCTTATGTTTTATTATGTCTTTATACCAACTATGCCTATTTTATTTGAATTGGTTGTTGCACTAGTCTAATTCCTCTGTTGAAGGTAGAAATACTATGAATGAAGGCCATTTAGGGACTATGTGGGTCGTGTTTCATTCAACCTAAGCCATGCTCTCAACATTTTGTGAGCAACCTAAGCCATACTCTCATCATTTTATGAGCAACCTAAGCCAAGCTCTACCCATTTTGTGATCTTGGACCATTATAGTATCTTTTCATTCTTGCTTGAGTTTAGATTCTTGAAAAATTATAAAACACATGTAAAACCATTTATAAAAAACCAAAAAGATTGACCACTTCTTTGCCTTAAGGATTTTGGGAACCCTTACTAAGTCACAACCAAATCACTTGTTCCTTAGTTTCCTCATCTTTTTTGGCCTTTTTATCCCACACACTTGTCATTTTATAAGACTATTCATATTCTTCTATTTCATCCATTATGTTTGTTTTCATCAGTTATCATTTTCTTCCTATTTCCTAGGAGAAATACATTTGGCTTGAAGTTTTTGTTGGATGTCAATCCATAAACTATGTAGGCAGCGTCCACTTGCCAAGTGCCTATAGAAACAACTCAACCACCCCATTCCTATTCCTCTATTCCTCCATTATGTTTATTTATTAAGTTTTTTCCAATTTTCTAGGGGCAATGTTTGTTTGGTTTAGCTCATGTTATTTTTACTAACCTTAAGATTATCTTTTATTTTTTTGTTTATTTCTTTGTTTGAGTGCCTATTTGTTTGCTTTCAATAATGTTGCCTTGATTCAGTTTATACAAATTTATTGAGTGATTACTTGTGCACACTTACATTTGAATCCATTAATGTTCATACGTCTATATTATCATCATGGTTTCTATCATTGGTGCATTATTTTCCTTTGAATATTGGATCTTGTAAGTCAATCTTTAAGCATATTTTAGCCAAATCCTCATGTTGTTATACCATGATGCCTACTAACATATGCTATAACAAAAATCATCTTTAGGAAGTCTTTTTTAGTAATGATGTCATCGATATCTCTTTGACATCGACATCCCAATCATATCCAAAACAAAGTAATTAAACAACAAAATAATTTCAACCTTTGTTAGTTCAGACAAGCATCTCCCTACTAGTAGTTTGTCCTAATTCATCTTTATTCTTTTAGTTAGGTTATCATCGTCATCGGCCAAATCAATCATGTTTACCATAATCAAGGTCCAATGATTATAACTGCCTATGAAAAAATAATTGTACACCATCCCACCTACATTTATCAATGATTATAACCGCCTTTGGAATCATTGTATTCTCACAAATTCACTTTTATTTGCCCAAACAAGGGCATGTTATTATCTTTTTTGTTTGTCCTAACTATGGAAGCTCTATCTTCTCAATAATTATAACCGCCTTTGGGAAAATCATTGTGTTTTCATGCCATGTTACCACTATCGAGGTTCAATGATTATAACCGCCTATGGGCAAATCATTATACACTATCCTTCTTACATTCTTAGTTATTTTGACTACTTTTTCACAATCATTGTGTTCTAACCCCATTATCTTCTTTTTTTGGTCCCCTCCTCTCACTTTTTTCTTTTGAGGGACCATTTGCCACCCTTCCTTATGCTAACCATTCCCTCAAGGGGGCATTATACAATTTATCCATTGAATTTTAAGTTATAGGCATGTAGGACCTTTTCATTCTTGGAAAATAAGTTAATGTTCATATAGCTTGAAACACCTTCCCAAATAGGGAAAAACTATAGACACCTAAAAGTGGCCATCAATGACCTTCAATCAGGGTTTTGACCAATTTATACCAAAATGCAAAAATTTGGCCTAAAAACACTTAAACGTGCTAAATAATGTGAACCTATTATATTGAAGTGCTTATTTTGGCCAATGTATCCCTAAATGGGGTAATGTATTTTATGATCTAGCTAACTTTGACCATATCATATCGAGTCAAAATGACATTTTCACACTTGGGTGCTTTGGATTGCTCTTTTATACCAATTTTATTGCATGAGACATGTGATTTTGTTATTTTGTGTTGTCAACATACCAAATGGGATAGCAAATCCAACACATCTAACATTGACTTCTAATTCCAATTCAATCAAATTTTGAGCCAATAGTATGACATTTTAACTAATTTGATTAATTTGTGCATCAATTGCCAAGATTTACATCAAAGTTGACTAATCATGTTTAAAGATAATTAAATCAAATCAAGAGCTTAAGTTAATTTTCCATGGAACTCATTGAATAAATATTTATTGGAAATTGATTGTGAATAACTGCATCATCAAGTGACATCATTTTATGGGGTGGCATCTACAAGCCATAAGTACCACAAATATCAGGATCAACCCCTCCCATGCCTCATTAAGACCTTCCATGCCTCTTTATTGCTTCTCTATCCCAAATATTCATGAAGAAATTTATTGAATTTGGCCTACAAAATTAAATTAATTCTTATCCACACATCGTCATCTTGAGATGGATAGTTCAGATTAATTTTGGTCATTTGAAAAATCTATAAATAGAAGGTTTAAAAGCCATCATTTTAAGCTTGGATAGTGAAAAGTTGTGATGCTTAAATCATTCCAAAATCCTTGCATTTTATTGTTATAATGATAAATTATTGAGCCAAACCAAGCCAAAGACAAAGGTGCCAAGAGGAGATGAAGGGAACCACACTCTATTGAGGAAGATCTCTTGAAGCACAAGCTGAGCAAGCCAAAGAAGGAGCCTTTTGGAGCAATCAAGGATTTAGTAATAAATTTTTGTTTTATGTTCATATCTCTCATTTTTTCTCCATTTTTAGTTGTTTTTTCAAATGGTTTTTCCTCATTAAGCTCCTCTTAGTGACTAGGCCTAGAGATGTTATGCTAGTTAGTGTGTTTCTTTCATTTTGTTTTCATTTTGGTACTAACATGATACTAACCATCCTCTCTTGAGTCAAATTCATATATCACAACTCCTAAGGCTAAATCAATCTGAAGACCTATAACTAGGGCTGCATACTCAGCCATAATATTGGTATATTCAAAATTTAGATTGAACAATAAAGGAAGAGGTTCACCATGAAGTGGGATAAGGATGATGCCAACTCTCACACCAAATTTACACTTTGATCCATCAAATAACATGGTTACTTGATAGGTGAAGTCTGCTTGAGAAAGGGTCACAATGGACTCATCAAAGAACTCAAGGGGAGGAGGTTGATTGTCTACTAGGGGAGCTTCAACTAATTGGTCGACAATGACTTGCCTTTTAATTAACTTTTACTATATTAACTCAAGGTCAAATTTAGCTAAAATCATGAGCCACTTAAACATACATTGATTCTGGTATGGATTGGAATGTGTTGGGTGAAATTTTGTTAGTCAACTATCTGATTGAGCAAAATAGGTCTTATCATCCACAACAAAGGAGATTGGTCAGCCTAGTGTGCATGTTCACTACATCAGAGGTGGACAAATCTCTCCTCTGCTATGAATGGTAAGACCTATTTTTCTTAATCAGATAGCTGACTGACAAAATATTCACCCGATAGTCTTTTTGGTGACCCCACTAGGGAAGAACGCACAGTTTGAAATCTCAAGCTTCAAGCTGAAGCAGATCCTACTCTTTTCCATTTTTGTTCTACAATCTAGCAACTACATGTTATACCAGAAGCTATAAATATCAAGGTGTTGTTGACCCTACTTTTGAGTTGGTGCAGTAGAGTAATTTTGATTTATTTTCTCCACAACCTCACCTTCAACGAGCTAGGAGTCTTCCTCCTAGCCCTACCAGGTCACCAACACAAGGTAGAGCTTCTTTTTCTATTGCTAGCAAAGCTTTGCCTATCCATACTCCACCTAAATTTGTGATCCCACTTTTAAATAATCAAATCATGGCTCAAGGCCCCTGGGGTAACTCATTTGGCCCACTAAATCTTATTCCACCTCTACATGAACTTCCATGCAGCTCAAGAAAGAATTTCCCCAAATTCTTTAGAGATGGGAGAGTTCATCTTGATGAACATATTGTAGCCTTTAGCATAGCTTGTGGCATAATAGGAGTAGAATTTGAAGATGTGGCAGTCAGGCTTTTCATCAAAACACTTCAAGCTGCTGCTATAGATTGGTTCTACCATTTACATGCTCAGTCAGTGACTGACTGGGACACACTCAAAGATAAATTTGAAGCTAAGTTCAGACTTGCAGAAGATGCACATGCCTTGCTAGCCCAGCTCACATAGATGAAGAAGGAGCCCCATGAACCTATGAGATACTTCATTTCTTGGTTCGACAAGTTAAGGCACATGATTCCCATGATCACTCAGCTGACACCTTAGAATCTTAAGTGTTTCTTTATCAACTCACAGCTGCCTAAAGTGAGTTTCTTGCTGAGATGGGCTAGACACATAGACCTTGCTACTGCTCAGGACTTGGCTACTGAGGTAGAAGATGACCTTATCTTGGTAGGAAAGATAAGGAGAGACCCTAATAGAGGTAAACCCTCTTCATCTTCTAAATACTCACCTACAACCACCACTGACCCAATGGTGTAAAAGCTAGAAAATGAACTACTAGCCTTGAAAAGATAAATGGCCCAAGTTATGTCTACTTCTCCTAATCAGGATATGCTAAGGAGGACATTTCAAAATTAGGCATACTAAGGCAATGCTGCTAAGAATCAAGGGCAACCAAATCATCTTCCTCTCCCATAGAGGAACCTTACCCTTGAAGCACCTCAACCCAACTCAGCAGTTGGATATCTAGAAACTAAACATGATTTCTCTTTCCAACTTGAGTTTGATCAAGAAAATGATGTTGATCTCTTCACAGAGGGTCAAGAAGAGTCAGTTGGCAACTCCCACATTGGTTTCCTAAATTATCAGGATGAACCTAGAGGTGAAGGTAAGCAACTAAGGGGACATATGCTATATTCACCCAGTCTAAGAATCAATCAGCTCAACAAGCTGATAAGGAGAAAGTAGAGGAGTGACCTTAACCAATAGTTTCAATTGCTAAGCGGGGGTCCACTCTTCCTTTCTAGCCAAAGGACTCGGTGATTGCAAGAAAGGTAAGTACCTCAAATACCTCTACGCCATATACTTCAAATTCATAGTTTAGTCCTCCCCCTTCCAAAAATCAAAAGGATGAATTTTCATCCTCTACTCCTGGCTCATTCCAGACATTTGACATAATTTACCACATAAATAAAACCAAAATTCAAATGTCTGAAATTGAGTTCCTGCAATCCAATCCTGAGCAATTGGACAAGTTGGTTCAATGTGTTAAGAACCAAACCATCCCTGCAAGATAAGAGGTTAAGAAGGTAATTCATGATCCCCCAAGGAACATGTCCATTCCAAACAATCTTTTCATTACTCCTCCTATTGCCCCTAGGAAAATAGAGCCTTTCTATGTTTCTCTATTGATAAATGGTCACCAGCTCAACAATTGCATCATTGATTCTGGGGCTTCAGACAATGTCATGACTACTAAAGTGGTAGAATCTCTGGGTCTCAAATTGACCAAGACATTTGGGAGATGTTTTTCCATGGAGAACAAACAAATTCCGCTATTAGGGCAAATTAAAGATGCCCAATTTGCATTTTTTGCCTTTCTAGACAAGTGAATCAAGATGATTGTCCTTGTGGCCGATGTCCCAGCATAATATGGCATCCTTCTTGGGCAAAACTTCTACAAATATGTTGGAGGGGAATTAAGCATGGACTTGTCTCAAGCAAGAATCCTTGTGAAAGGTGTAATGCAGAGGTTGCTTCCTCAGAAGGAGGTGAAATGTGTTGTCACTCAGACATTAAGGCTGGAAGCTCAAATTCTGTTTGAGTCTTCAGGCAGGGGTAATTATTTTCTATGTACTAAATAAATTCATGTTTCAGTAGATGAAAATCCTATAGGTGAAAATCTAGGAATTGGTTTAGATGAAACAACACTAAGTATGCCTAATAGTGCCAATCATTGGCAAGTGTTGAACGGGAATAATCAAATCATGTACTGGACTGAACTAGAAGAGCAACCAATTATGGTAATGGACCATGTTGTTGCATATTAAAATCAAGCAAAGGAACTCTTTTCCAAGAGAGCAAAAATTCATGGTTTTCAAATTAAAAGTCAAGTCTTGCTGTGGGGCAAGAGGAGAAAATTAAAGGGAAGACACAGAAAATTGGTTTGTTGGTGGAGAGTTCCATTCACCCATCACCGATTCTGGGGAGAATATGGATTCTTATTGGTTTATCAGGATAGAGCACCATTTTAACTACCTCTCAAGAGGCAACATCTGAAGTACTTCAATTCTTAAAGTACCAAATAATTTCACCCATACATTTGTATATTTGTATAGTTTATGTTTCTACTTTATATTGTTCATATTCATTTTTGGAACCTTTATTTTTGGGTAGCATGACTCCTTAGCCCTATGGCACACTTCAAGGCACTAAATATTCTAGTTTCTACTTCCCTCAGTTGTTCCAAGTCTTCAACTAATATCCCCCAAAAATATCACTCTTTTTGGGAACAACCTATAAACTATTTTGCTTGAACAAACCAAAATCCTCTCTCCCCTTTTCAAAAATTTGTTCTGAGCATTCAAATTCCTCATTTTTCAAGCTTCTCAAAAATATATGGACTCTATAGGCTTGAATCTACAGACTCTACAGGCTTGAATCTACGTACTCTGTAGGCCAAGTTCTACGGGCTTCACAAGTTGATTTCTATGGACTCTGGAGGAAAGAATCAAGCTCTCAACACTTAGGAAATTTCAAGGTTGGTTCAATGACAAGGTTCAACCAAAATGTCCATCGACAAGCTTCTAAGCAAGGATTGAACCATTGAACCGTTGAACCTTGAACCATTTTGGTTCAACAAGTTCAATGGGTTCAAAGGTTTGATGTGATCAGCAAGAGTTAAGCGTATTTGTCAAGGTTCAAAGTTCAATCACTTCAAGGTTCAATGGCTTCAAAAAACTTATCAAAGAGAAGAAGGCTTGAACAATTGAACTGTTGAACCATTGAACCACTTTAGTTCAAAGGTTCAACAGGTTCAATGGTTCAACAAGTTCAACGACCAAATGATTCAACGTGTTTGGTTCAAAAAGATCAAAAGGACTTATCCAAATAAAAAGAATGAACCGATTGAACCATTGAACCTTGAACTAAAAGGTTTAATGAGTTCATAGGTTTAAAGGTTTTCAACCAGTGTGATGAAGATCAAAGAGCTTAGAAAGAACAAGGAAGTGACAGATAAAGGATGAACTAATGAACCAATTGAACCTTGAACCAAAAGAGTTCAAAGTTCAATGGTTCATGGGTTCAAAGGTTCAAAGGCGGCCTCAGCCAAGGAAAGAAGTAAAAAATAGGTGGTTCAATGGATGGTTCAACCAAGGAGTGGGAAAGTGATTGAACCAGGAAGTGATGGAACAAAAGAGACAGAATGAATCGATGAACCAATGAATCAATGTACTTTCAGCGGGTTCAAAGGTTTAAGGTTCAACATGGTTCAAGTGGCTAGCGACCATTGACAGCCCCACAGACATCAAATTTAAGGTAAGGGAATATCTTTTGAAATTTAAATAAAGCACAGGACTTAAAGGAAGAACCAAGAAAGTGATCAAAAAGATAGAATTCCTTTGGATTTGTTCAAAGGCTGATAGGATCATTTCCTTTGAACTTTTTGTCTGAAGGAAATTATTGAGTGAAAGAGCTGTTAGAATTCTTTCAAAAGTATTTTTCATGAGAAAATTACTAAGGCAAAGCCTGAAGGAATTCCTTCAAACTTTTGTTTGAAGGAAATAAGCCCAACCAAAGGAATGCTTGAAGGGAAAAAGCCCAAGAGTGGAGTGCTCCAAGTTTCATCGTCCATGTGATTGCTAGATTATGTAGAACATGCCACGTATCCCTTGATAAGCTCAACAAAAGCTGCCAAGTGTCAACATCCATGGTCTCTCCCTTTCATTTCATACAAACTATGGTGGGTCCTAGGTGAGTTGATAAAGTAAGTGGATGCTACCACGTGTCATCTTCTGTAGGACTCTCAAAAGCAAAAAAAATGCCACATGTCACTTGCTGAGTTCAGTGGAAAGTTGACAAGCTCAAATGCATTCAATGGCCAAAATGTCAAAGGGAAGAACCACTGCTGGAAGAGCGTAAAGAACCAGCAGAGCTGAGGATATAGCCTTGAGAGATCAAATGCCAGGAAAAGATAAAACTAGAAAGGGAAAACATAGTTTGAGGGCTCAAATCATAGCAGAAAGAGGGAAAGGCCAAAATATCTTCAAGGGAGTTATTTCTAGTAGGTGAAATATTGGATCAAGTAGACTCTCGAGCATGCCAAATCAAGGACGCGGCCTATTTTTCCTTCCATGAAGTAATGGCAAATTAGATAGTTGCATAGACATCAAGAAAAGGACCAAACAATCCAGACCCAAGAAATGACATATTAGATGATTGGACATGCCATAGTTAAAGCAAGACACTATTCCTAGCATGGCCCTCTAGACAGAACTAAAGGTGCATTGAAGGCATTGACTGCAGCATGGGCCATCCCATGGTAAAGAGAACCAAGCCTTACTTGGTTGCTATACATTGTATTTTTCTCTTATTATGAAGGGAGACTTTTCAATTTTACAGGGACAAAACTCTACCTAGTTGAAAGGAGAATACTTAGACTTTGAGCTTAGATTGTAATTTCATTTCATTTTATCTGAATGAGAAAGCAAGTTGTTTGCAGACTTTATGTTGTTTTGGCTTGTATCATTTTAGGAGATTATTCTTATGTCTATCTTCTGAATGTGTTCTCATCTATTTAATTTGGCAAGCAGAATTAATGAAAGTAATAAGGAAGGTGTCTTGAATCCAACTATGGGAAGACTTTGTGCTTTCAAAATTATTTTCAGTGTGTGTTTTTCTTTTCCTTTTGTGTTGAGGATTCTGGGATGACTTTGTGCCCCCATTATCCTATGTGTTTCACTCTTTGGGTATTTGAGGTGGAGACTTTGTGTTCCATTTCATCCTGCTAGTTCTTATCCTTTGTTACCAGTCACTTATCATACCTAAAAAGAAATCCTACTATTTCCTGCAAGAACACTTCTGAAAGAAGAGAAGTGCCTTCAGTGTTCTCACCAAAATTTTCTCCTCTGTTTGTTAACATCATCTGTAAAAGAAGAGAGATGGATGGTATATCTTACCCCTAAGTGTTATTTTTTGCATATTTTTAGTATATATAGCCCTGCGTATTTTTTAGGGAACCTCCCCTTGATGAGAGGAGAGATTTGTCCACCTCTGATGTAGTAAACTTGCACACTAGGCTGACCAATCTCATTTGCTATGGATGATAAGACCTATTTTGCTCAATCAGACAACTGACTAATAGAATACTCACCCAATAGAATGCATGTACTTGAGTTAGTCGATGTCAGTAATGACAAAGGTTTTATGGTTGAGAAGATAATGCCAAAGTAAAGTGGCCACAAAATCTAGGGCAAGGTAAAGTTTCTTGATATGGGTGTATCAAATATCATATTCTATAAGCATTTGACTTATTTAGTAGATGGATGACTTTTTATTCTTATCATCATTGTGTGCAAGCATTATGCCTAAAGAGTGGTCAGTGGTAGAGATATAAAGGTAAAAAGGTTGATCCTTTTTAGGAGGAATGAGAATGGGTGGAGAAAGAAGGTACTCTTTGAGTGAGTCAAAGACCTTTTGGATATATTTATTTCACTTAAAAGATATGCCCTTTAGAAGGTGGTGAAAGTGTTGGCATCTATCGAATAATTGAGAGATGAAGTGGTAGATGGATTGAAGTTTCCCCTATAGGTTACAAAGTTGCTTAAGGTTGATAAGAGGAAGCATGTCAAGAATTGCTTTGACTTTGGCAGGATTGACTTTGATTATGTGACTAGAGACAGTGAATCCAAGAAGCTTGCCTGATAAGACCCCAAAGATAAACTTCTTGGGGTTAAGGTAGACATGGTAATGGATGAATCATTCAAAGATAATCTTAAGAATAACTAAATAATATTTTTAATATTTAAATTTCCCAAGAAGGTAATCAACTTAATCTTCTAGGATTTTGTGAATAAGGTCATGGATGATATAGGTCATAGTGCATTGGTAGGTTATATCAACGTTCTTTAGACCAAAAGGCATGACTCTATAGCAGAAAGTCCCCCAAGGGGTGATAAAGGTAGTGTTATGCTGATCTTTAGGGGCAATCCAAATTTGATTGTAGCTTGTGAAACTATCCATAAGAGACAACATCTCATGGCTAGTCATAAGATCAAAAAGTTGGTCAATACTTGGCAAAGGAAAGTCATTCTTTGGGCAGGCAAGGTTAAGGTCACAAAAATACACGTAAATATGAAGTCACCCTATAGCTTTGGTGACAAGGACAATATTTGAGTCCCATTGAGGATAGTTAATGGGTTGGATGAAATTAACAGAAAGGAGATGTTAAATCTTTATTTAACAAAAAGGGCTATGTGAGGGTGCATTCAACAAAGCTTTTATTGAAAAAGCTTAACATCATGTTTGATGACTATGTTATGGGTGGTGAGGGTAGGGTCAATTTTGGGTATGTCGTTATAAAACCAAGCAAATGTTATGCTTTGGTATTGAAGGAAGGTATCAAAGTCTTGATTATTTGAGAATCTAATGATTATCCAGTTTTGAAAGTAAACAAGTTATCTTGAGTATTTCAGTTGAAGTCCATGGTGGATTCATTCAACATATTTAAAGACTCAAGTGGGAGAGATTTGTGCATAGAAGAATCTTTTGCACTAAGGTAGGTGAGAATAGAATCATCATCTTAACATTGAATAATATTAATGGTAGAAAGTCATCTTCTATCAGCTTAGGATGAGTTAGAGGAATGACTATGATCTCCCCATCCTTTTGATAAGTTAGGGGTCTGAGGCTAAACATGTCAATGAAAAAATTTAGGTGGGATGATATCAAAATGCTCACATTCTGATAGAGAAGGGGTTAATGAGGATGGGATGTCGTCCTCGACAATGGTGATGAGAGGTAGGTTGGTTTGCTTTTTAGGTGGCATTAAATTGAGGCCATGCTTTTCATGAGGTTTTTAGGTCTTTATTAGAAGCAACTCATGCAGTCTATGTTCATACTAACCTAAATTGACTCTATTCCAAGCACACCTATATAGGTATGTCTTAACAAACTACAATTTATCCAAATAAGAGAAACTAGAGGTGAATAGTTGAGGTAAAAAGGAGGTGGTAGAAGTGTCAATGGGTTTATCAAGTCCCCCATAAGTGAAATTGGTTTGATAAGTTGGGTGGGGGTGAAAGGAAAGATATTTCCCACATTAGAATCTTAACTAGGTTGGTGGTCAAGATTATTGTACTCTTGAGGAGTAGGGAAAGTGTCGAGGGTTAATAGGTGATACTCCCCAAGTGAGAGATGCTAGAATGTTGATTTTAAAGGGTTTATGGTGGGGATTTTGGTATAAGAAATTGATGAACTAGTGGATGCTTTATTGGTAAAAGAAGATGGGGTTTCATATTTTGTTGATGAAGGCTTGTTAAATGAAGGAAGGAGAACATCATTAGGGTAGTACATCATGTTGAATGATGTGAAAGGACTTGGGTCAGATTGTATAGTAATAACTTGACCCTCATGCTCAAATTTGATGCATTAATGTAGGGTAGATGGAACACAACCCATGTATTAGATCCAAGGGAATCCTAGCAAAACATTGTAATAGAACTCTCCTTCTACTATGTAGAAGAGTTCAGGAAGCATCTGTGGTACTAAACGAATGTGGGGGACAATAGTTCCTAAAGTCATGGTTATGGTGTCATTGAATGATTAGAGTATTATTGATGTTTTTGACATAATTTTCTCTAGTAATTTGAGTTGGTCATGTGTATGGGAGAAGATAATGTTGATGTTATCTCCTCCATAAATCATAACCCTTTTGATGTGGGTTTGTTTGATGTATGTGGTAATGAAGAGAGGAGGATCTAGATCATCCAAATGGATAGAGGGTAATGCTGAATCCTTAAAGGTAATAAGGTTGGAAAGTTGAAGAGCTCTTACAAAGGTTGCTAGAAGTTATAGGTCTACTGATTGGACCTCTATGGTTTTTAAGGCCTCTATCATTGCTTGGTGATGATGGGGCAAGGTAGTGATAAATTAATATAAACTAATCTTCATTGGTGTTTGGTGAATTTGTTTTAGAACTACTCTTCAGATTGATTCAAAAGGGATGGATTGGGAGGTACCCAAGATGGACACTTTGGGTTTAGATGTAGGTAAAGATGTTTGGATTTGGTTATGTGGCTAGATTGTAGAATAAGGGTATGGCCATGGGATGGAAACCTTTCCCTTTCTTTTATATTTTTATTGATCCTATGATCATGTGACGACATGGATGGTATGGATTTGGGAAAGAGTCAGGCTAGAAGATTATTTCAATTTCTCCTCACTCTTAGGTGAGAGTGGGGGAGTAAGTATTGGTTGATGGATCTTAGTTTTTGGATGGGTGATGATCTCATGAGATTATCATATGGAAACAATTCATCTTGATCATACAACTGATAGACTAAAACTTAAAGAGCCTTATAATTTTTAGTATCATGCTCACGTGTTCTATGGTATAAACATATTATATTGTCATTATACCAAGATGATTTAGAATTACGTGGGTCAAATGTTTTGATAGGTGCCAAGGTTAAGAAATAATCTTATAATAACCTTTGCAGGATGGTTGAGTAAGACTCAGTCAAAGGTGGAAAAGGTGTGGAGGTATTAGTTTTGGTAGTTGGGTTGGAAGCCTTTTTGGAAGTAGGCTTGATTGTAGAAGTTTTAAATGGATGAATTGAAACACTTATGATCTCCATCATACTCATTAAAATATTCCCTGTATTCACCAAAAGTGAGAAGAGTACCTGCACAAGAAGATTTGTACAAGAAATTACGATCCTTGGTGATCATTTCCTCCTCTTTCAACTCCTCCTCCTATCTTTATATATAAGGAAGGGGGTGGCCAAACAATAGGTTCAAAAAGCTATCTAAGATTATCCTAACATGCATTGATTATGCACATAGATCAAACATTTAAAAATAAAAAAGCAAGTTGGAGTTGTAGTGGGAGTTAACACTTGAGGCAGTTAAGGTTAACCATCAATGGTTGAGGCTAACCAAAGGTGGTTATGGGTCGATCGTCAGAAATTGAGAGGACAAAGGTAAAATAACTAAACTTATCAATTATGACTCAAGTTTGGAGATTGAAAAATTATGGTATGGTCCCTAAGGGGTGAAGGGGTGATCTAAGGCCTTGTACGACATCTAGGATCATAGTGTGCAATTTTCTAATGTCTACAATATCAACAATTTTTTTGATATTATTTTATAGCTCTACCCAAATCCTCTCAATAGTTTTGCTCTTGAGCTTTTGGCCAAATATTTTGGTATTCCTTTCAAGCCAAACTTTCCAAACTAACATGTTTGGGCCCATTTTCTTGATATCTCTTATTATGTTCAACTTGTTATTGGTGCACTAGGCTTTAAGGTACCCTAGGAGGTTTTAGTTTAAGCTCTAATATAGATTGAAACTACTTAAAAACGAATTCCATAAGCATGACATGAATTAAAGTGTAGCAAGAGGGGTTCCAGATTTTATTCCTTATGATAACAAAAATAAAATATTTGAAAGGCCTTGGAAAACTCCTTTTTTCAAAATTTATCTTGTAATAATTTTCTCATGTGTCTCTATCCATAATAAGGATTTGGATTTTGGCTAGGCCTTAGATTTTCATATTCCATTCCAAACTACTAAATCAAGATTATTTGATTGGAAATCTAGTTGCTTGTAATATCCTTCCCTAACTGAATATACTCTTGACCCTTTTCTATTCCAGTTGATATCATCCTTATTTTTACTCCATGGGATTCTAAAACCTTCTAGCATGACATTGATTTTCTTGTTCCCTTTGCTTTAGATGCCTTCTTTATTCTGTATAGTTTTCCAAATAAATTACTTTAACCCATCCTTAGTATTTTATATCTAGTAGTATTTAACTTTAGATCCCCACTACCTTATGAAATCATATTTTATATCCTTAAGACCTACCTATAAGAATAAAGGCTCTGAATAAATCCATTTATCTTCCCAAAAGTCTATTGAATCCACATTTTTCACATTATAGAAAAGGTCTTATAAAATTAAACTTTTAGCTTCCCTCATACTATTCCAAATTGTCAAGCCTAAACAGAGATTCTCTACTACAAAAATTCTAGTCGGGTCTCTGTTATCCAAGTATTTTAATATCAACACCTCACTCCAAATCATGCCTGGACTTTTGCCCAACCTTCAGACTAGCTTGGCTACAAAATATCTATTAAGCTTATCCAGGGCTCTTATCCCTGCTCCCCCTAACTTTTGGTCTTACTCACATTTTCCCAAGCCAATAGAGACATTTTATCTTTCTCCCTATTTCTTTACTAGATAAAATTCATAAAAATTCTTTTCATTTGGTTTAGTACCTCTATAAGGACCTTCAACATAGAGATCCAGTAAATGATAATAGCTTGAAGTACTATTTTGATAAGGATTATCCTTCTCATAGGAGTTAAGTATTTTCCTTTCCAGCCACTCAATTTTATTCTCATTTTTTTAATGATCTCCAGTCATAATTTCTTCCCCTCTTTTCCATGGAAGAGCAAAAATATCAGGTGACGAGATGGGAGAGGAACAATTTTATAGCCTAAGAATTTATTAAGAGAAGCTTGTAGTTTAGGGGACATGTTGCGACAATAATTTTTTTATTTTTCTTTGTTAATCATGTGCCTTGATGATTTATCATATCTGGAAAGAGCATCCATTATAGATCTAACCTCCTACATGGTTGGATTCACAAAGAGAAGAGTATCATATGTAAATTAGAGGTGGGTATGCCCTTTACTTTCTATCATTTCTTGTAGACCTTCCAACTTGTTATTTCTCTTCAAGGACTTTAAATTCCTACCCAAGGTTTCAACCATCAAAATGAAGAGGTAGGGTGTGAGAGGGTCCCCTTGCCTAAGAACCCTTGAGGATGGGAAAAAATTTATGGGGATCCATTCACAATGACTAAGAACATGGAGGTAGAGTAATAGCTTCTAACCCATTTTCTCTAATTCAAACTAAAACCAAATCTCTTTAGGACCCCTTAGAAAAGGCCCAATTAACCCTATCAAAGGATTCAGATATATCCAATTTAAGCAAAATCCCTTACCTTTTACTTGCATGAAGGGAGTGGATGACCTCATGTGTTATAACTATACCATCTAAAGATATGTCTACCATGCACAAAACTTGTTGATCTTCTAACATTAATTTTGGAAGGATACACTAAAGCTGAGAAGCAACAATCTTGGAAATGATCTTGTAAATTTTGTTGTAGAGGGAGATAGGACTGAAGTCTTCAAGTGACTTGTTGCCAGACTTTTTTGGGATGAGAGAAATAAAGGTGGTGTTGAGGGATTTTATCATGCTTCAGGAGTCCTTAGATTCCTGCACCACCCGTCTTATGTCTTCCCTAAGAAGCTCCCAAAAATATGGGAAGAAAAAAGTGGGGAAACCATCAGGTCTTGGAACGCTGTCACCTTCCATTTCAAAAATTACCTTTTTTACTTCTTCTAGTTTAATGTCCTTCATTATCATTTCATTGTCTATGTTTGTGCCTAGTTGTAGGATCTAATTCCACAATTCCTCTTACTCCTCACTTTCTTGCTTGTCTTGGCAATACATTCTTTTCCAAAAGTTGAACAAGTGGTCTTTGATTGTTTTGGGCTCTACGATTGTGACCCCCTCATTAGTTTCTAATTTTATAATATAAGTTTTATATCTTATAATTTTAAAGGAGACGTTGAAGAATATTCCTATCTCTTTACTTTAACCATCTTATTTTAGACTTCCAACACCAATAGATTTCTTATTTCTTGTATAATTCATCCAAAGCTCTGACAACTTCCTCTTCTTCCTTATGGAGATAATTCACAGTGATTCCTTCCATTGTCATTTCTTGATTTTTTTTATATATTCTCTATAAGACTATTTTTTAATGGAATATGTTCTTAAATGTGTTCTCATTCTTGTGTTTCAGGGCTAACTTAAGTTCATTTAATTTCTTGAGGAAAATATACATCTTCATCTCATATAGAGAGCTAGGCTTATTCCATTATTTTCTTATGAAATCATCAAGGATAGGATGTTCTAACCACATCTTCTCAAATCTAAAAGGCACCTGAGTTAGATGCTCATTTTTAGATAGATATAAGGCTACAGGCCAATGGTCTAACCCTGCCTCTCTCAAGACTTCCATTTTGAGGATGAAACTATTTTGCATTGCTCTTTTGGTGATCAATAATCTATCTAATCACTCTAAGATCAGCTCCCTACCTTGTCTTTTATTACTCTAGGTGAACCAATCATGCTTAGTTTTCATATTACACAAATAAGGGTTTTTCAATAAATTATGGAAAGATCCATTATTCCTTTCTTTTCTTTTTCTACCTTTATTCTCAAAGGGGCCCAGTTTTGCATTAAAACCTCTTCAAATTATCCATGGGTAGTCCTTTTCATCATTAATTTCATTTTATAGTTGTTTTCATGCTCACTCTTTTTCTTCTTTGCATTGAGAACCATAAAAGATAACCCAATATAAGGACAAGTTAGTCTTCCTAGCTTCTAGTTTAATAATAAGGATATATTCTTGTTGTTTTAATATTTAAAAATCTACTTCACTCTAATTCCATAGGAACACCATTCCCTCTATCGTTCCTGAAGCATTCCTACCTATAGCATTTGTAACCAAGTCTTTGGCAAAACTTTTACTAAAAATATATAGATCCTCTAGCTTAGTCTCCTGAAGGATTAACACTTTTGAAATATATTCTTTGATAATGTTTTTCAACATCCTTGTTTTTGATGGGGTATTTTGACCCCTAATATTCCAAATTAAGACATGCATCGAGAAGGGGAAGGATTCTTGGTGCTCACCAAGATTGAGTCCAACTGGACTTGAATGCCTTCCCCTATAGCTCCTAGAGCTTCATCTTGACTTCTTTTTTCTACTAGGTCATCCTCTCCTTATTTTTCCAAAATTACTTTTTCTAATTTGATTACGAGTTTACAAAACTCCAATACTATCCTTGATATTTTTCAAGTTTGTTTCCTATGATTCATTTCATCTAGTTTTTTTTTCACTTTCCCCTTTGTATCCTTTTCTTTTGGAACTTTTTTTTGTTTTTTTTGTTTTTAATATTAATGTTTGAATACTTGTTTATTATTTATGAAAGTAATGATTGTATATTAACTGGTTTTTTTTTTTTGAGTTTTTTTTTTCTTCTTCTCTTTGTATAACAATATATTTTTTTTCGCTGATTCATTATTTGTTTGCAAAGATCCCTATTTTGTGTTGTTTTGTATAATGAACAATTTACACAGACGTGTAATTTCATTTTGTATAATGACAATTTATTTACTTTAAAACTCCACCAATTAATGTCAATTAGTAATACATAGATAATCCTAGTACCTATTGCCGTTTGATCCCCAACTGTCAGAATTACTACATCCAGAGTTCATCCAATTGCTATAGCGTGAAGATTTGAAACTGGGAATAAGTACATCCAAAGTCTTACAATATACTGTCTTTTCACTTACTCAAAACGATTCCTGCCAATCGTGGCAGCCACATTTTGTCAGGGGTGTCTTTGTCATAGATACATAAGGCCTTTTCAAACAATTTGTTTTTCTTGTTTGTCCAGGTTGATGTAGCATTTCTTTCATTTCTTTCAGATGAAAAACTTTGACCGGCCATACCTTCAGACAACCTTGACCGGCCATAGTATGTAGAGGTTAAACTTTGTGGTTATTTGTTTGGTTTAATAAATTTGAATAATACAAACAATATTTTAGTATATGTAGAGGTTTTAGTTAGTTAAATTTTCTGGGATAATATTCAATTAAATTAAAATCTGTATAGATCTGTTTGAGTTACTAATTTAAGTTTAAAATTAAATGAAATTATAATTTAGATTTAAGTTTAAAATTAAATAAAATTATAATTTAGATGTTTCTTAAGTCATTTATTTATAAATGAATGTTTATTTTAAGCATATTTATTATTTTTATTTCTTTTATTATTAAACTATTATACATTAATAAATGCTTCTTAATTCATTAATTCATGATAAATGAAATTACAATTTAGATGTTTCTTAATTAATAATAAATGAATGTTTATTCCAACATATTTATGGTTTTTATTTCTTTTATTATTAAATTATTTTATGGGTTTTATTTCCTTTATTATTAAATTATTATATTTTAGAACTGAAATTATAATTTAGATGCTTCTTAATTTAATTCATTTATTTATAAGTGAATGTTTATTGCAACAAATTTATGATTTTTATTTCATTTAATTATTAAATTATTATTTTATTATAAGTCGTTTGAATTATATGGTGTTTTTATAGTTTTATTAATTTGTTAGGATATTTTTATGGTTTTGCTAATGTGTATGATTTATTATGCAAGATTTATTTTATTATAAATTGTTTAAATTAGATGGTGTTTATAATTTTATTAATTTATATGGGTTTGTTAATTTGTATGATTTATTATGTAAGAATTATTTTATTATAATTTGTTTAAATTATATGATGTTTTTATAATTTTATTAATTTATATGATATCTAGATTTTTTTATTATTATTTATTTAATGATTTATTTTATTATTCATTTTATAGTTTTTTATTAATTTGAATGATTTATTATTTTATGATAAATTGTTTGAATCATAAAGTGTTCTTATAATATTAGAATTTTATTGTATTTTTATAATTTTATTAATTTATATGTTTTTATTGTTTATTAATAAATTACAAATTTTATTTGTATATTTTTATAGTTTTGTTATTTATTTTATTATAAGTTGTTTGAATTATATGGTGTTTTTATAGTTTTATTAATTTGTTGGTATATTTTTATGGTTTTGCTAATGTGTATGATTTATTATGTAGGATTTATTTTATTATAAGTTGTTTGAATTAAATGGTGTTTTTATAATTTTATTTTATTTATATGGCTTTTATTGTATTTTTATAATTTTATTAATTTATATGTTTTTATTATTTATTTGTTTATTAATAAATTATATATTTTATTTGTATATTTTTATAGTTTGGTTATTTTGTATGTTTTATTATGTGAGATATTGTTTATCATATATATTGAGTAATATTATATATGATAATTATTATTTTTTATAATTTATAGTGAGTAATATTATTCATGAGTAAATATATATATCATGTTTTTATAATTTTATTAATTTATATGTTTTTATTATTTATTTGTTTATTAAAAAATTATATATTTTTATAGTTATGTTATTTTGTATGATTTATTAACAATGTGAGATATCATATATCATTTATATTGAGTAATATTATATGTGATAATTGTTTTCATTATTCATAACAAGTAATTATATATATGATAGGCTTTTTATTATTACTTATTTCATGATTTATTTTATTATTCATTTTATGATAGAT
Organism: Torreya grandis; assembly: GCA_037957365.1. NCBI lineage: Eukaryota > Viridiplantae > Streptophyta > Pinopsida > Cupressales > Taxaceae > Torreya > Torreya grandis. The sequence continues at coordinate 131,033 of JARHVA010007090.1, forward strand.
TGTTAAGACTATTTTTTTATAGTTTTTTATTAATTTGAATGTAATATTATTTTATGATAAATTGTTTGAATCCTAAGGTGTTTTTATAATCTTTTTAATTTGTTAGGGTATTTTTATGGTTTTGTTAATTTGTATGATTTATTATGTAAGATTTATTTTGTTATAAGTTGTCTAAATTAGATGGTGTTTATAATTTTATTAATTTGTATGGGTTTGTTAATTTGTATAATCTATTATGTAAGATTTATTTTATTATAATTTGTTTAAATTATATGATGTTTTTATAATTTTATTAATTTATATGGTTTTTATGGTATTTTTATAATTTTATTAATTTATATGTTTTTATTATGTAAGACTCATTCATAAGTTATTTGAGTTATATGATGATGTTTTTATAATTTTATTAATTTATATGAAATTTATGGTGTTTTTATAATTTTATTAATTTATATGGTTTGTATGGTTTTTTTTAAAATAATTTTATGTCTTTTTATTATGTAAGACACATTTATAAGTTATTTGAGTTATATGATGGTGTTTTTATAATTTTATTAATTTATATGAAATTTATCGTATTTTTATAATTTTATTAGTTTATATGGTTTGTATTGCTTTTTTATAATTTTATTAATTTATATGTTTTTATTGTTTATTTGTTTTTTTAATGGTATTTTTATAATTTTATTAATTTATATGTTTTTATTATTTATTTTTTTATTAGTAAATTATATATTTTATTTGTATATTTTTATAGTTTTGTTATTTTGTATGATTTATTATGTAAGATTTATTTTATTATAAGTTGTTTAAATTATATGATGTTTATAATTTTATTAATTTATATGGGTTTATTAATTTGTATGATTTATTATGTAAGATTTATTTTATTATAATTTATTTAAATTATATGATATTTTTATAATTTTATTAATTTATATGGTTTTTATTGTATTTATGGTATTTTTATATTTTTATTAATTTATTTATTTTTTATTATGTAAGACTTATTCATAAGTTATTTGAGTTATATATGATGCGGTTTTATAATTTTATTAATGTATATGAAATTTATGGTTTTTTTAAAGTTTTATTAATTTATATGGTTTGTATGGAGTTTTTATAATTTTATTAATTTATATGTTTTTATTGTTTATTTGTTTTTTTAATGGTATTTTTATAATTTTGTTAATTTATATGTTTTTATTAATTATTTGTTTATTAGTAAATTATATATTTTATTTGTATATTGTTATGGTTTTGTTATTTTGTATTATATATTATGTAAGATTTATTTTATTATAAGTTGTTTAAATTATATGGTGTTTTTATATTATATGTTTTTATTATTTATTTGTTTATTAGTAACTTGTATATTTTATTTGTATATTTTTATGGTTTTGTTATTTTTGTATGATTTATTATGTAAGATGATATTGTTTATCATTAAGAGTGAGAATATTATATATTATAATTGTTTTTTTATCATTTATGTGAGTAATATTATGTATGATAATTGTTTTCATTATTCATAATGAGTAATTATGTGTATGATATTTAGGTTCTTTATTATTATTTATATTATGATTTATTCTATGATAAATTGTTAGGTGCATTTTTTTTATAGTTTTTTATTAATTTGAATTTTTTATTATTTTATGATAAGTTGTTTGAATTATAAAGTTTTTTTTAATAATTTTATTAATTTATATGTTTTATTTATGTATTTTTATGATTTTATTAATTTATATGATTTATTATGTAAGACTCATTGATAACTTACTTGATTTATATGGTGGTATTTTTATAGATTTATTAATTAGTTAGGCTATTTTTATGGTTTTGCTAATATATAGATTTATTATGTAAGATTTATTTTATTATAAGTTTGAATTATATGGATTTTTTATAATTTTATTAATTTATATGGATTTTATGGTATTTTTATAATTTTATTAATTTATGTGTTTTTTATTATGTAAGACTAATTTGATAAGTTATTTGAACTATATGGTGTTTTTATAATTTTATTAATTTATATCTTTTTATAGTTTATTTGTTTATTAATAAATTATATATTTTATTTGTATATTTTTATAGTTTTGTTATTTTGTATGATTTATTATGTGAGATATCATTATCATTTATATTGAGTAATATTTTATATGATAATTATTTTTTTAATCATTTATGATGGGTAATACTATGTATGATAATTGTTTTCATTATTCATAATGAGTAATTATATGTATGATATCTATGTCTTTTATTTTTATTTATTTTATGATAATTTGTTAGGAGTATGTTTCAGGGCTTTTAGTATTTTTTATAGTTATATAGTTTTTGTGTTTTTATATTTTTCTAACTTGTTTACTAATTTGTATGATTTATTATGTAAGACATATTTTTTTCATTTATAGGAAGTAATATTATGTATGATAATTGTTTTCATTATTCATAATGACTAATTATATGTATGATGATTTTTTAATTCACAATAAGTGATAATTATATGTACCATTCATGATGAGTAATCACATATATAAAAGTAATTATTTGTATATATTAATTATTTGAATAATTTATTATATATATATATATATATATATATATATATAATTTGTTAGAAAATGTAAATTAATTGTTTTTACTTTTATTAAATAATCATATAGTGTTAGTGTTTTTACAATGTTTATATTTATTAATTTGTATGATTTATTATGTAAAATATTTTTTTATCATTTATAGTGAGTAATTTTATGTATGATATGTTTTTTATTTATGATGAATGATAATTGTATGTACCATTTGTGGTGAGTAATCACATTAATTATTTGTATCTACTAATTATTTGAAATATATATATATATATATATATATAATTTGTTAAAAAATGTAAACTATTTTCTTTTTACTTTTACTAAATAATCATATAGTGCTAGTGTTTGTATAATGTTATATATTTTTATATATTTGTTTATTAATTTGTATGATTTTTTATGTAAGATAATTTTTTTATCATTTATAGTGAATATTATTATGTATGATAATTGTTTTCATTATTTATAATGAGTAATTATATGGATTATAGATATGTAAATCATATGTTTTTACTTTTACTAAATAATCATATAGTGTTAGTGTTTTTATAATGTTATTTACTTTTATACTTTTATATATTTGTTTATTAATTTGTATGATTTTATTATGTAAGATATTTTTCATTGTTTATAATGAGTAATTATATGGATGATAGATATGTATGATATATTTTTTATTTATGATGAGTGATAATTTATATGTATCATTTACAATGAGTAATCACATTTATAAAATTAATTATTTGAATCATATATTTTGTGTGTATGTATTATTTGTTAAAAAATGTAAATTATTTGTTTTTACTTTTACTAATTAATCATATAGTGTTAGTGTTCTTATAATGTTATTAATTTATGGGTTTATTAATTTATTGTGATATTTTTATGGTTTTGTTAATTTGTATGATTTATTATGTAAATTTATTATTTGAATCATGATAGGTATGATAATTGCTTTTATTTATGATGAGTGATAATTATATGTACCAATCATGATGAGTAATTCGATATATAAAATTAATTATTTGAATCATTTATTTTATATATATTTTTAAATGTAAATTATTTGTTTTTACTTTTACTAAATAATTATATACTGTCAGTGTTTTTATAATGTTATATATTTTTATAGTTTTAATAATTTTTAGTATTTGAATCATGATATGTATGATAATTGTTGTTTTTATTTATGATGAGTGGTAATTATATGTACCATTCATAATGAGTAATCGAATATATAAAATTAACTATTTGTATATATATTGTTGGTTATATATATATATATATATATATATATATATATATATATATATATATATATATTTAAATGTAAATTATTTGTTTTTACTTTTACTAAATAATCATATACTGTTAGTGTTTTTATAATGTTATATACTTTTATAGTTTTATTATAATGTTATATAATGTTATTTATTTGTTTTCTTTAATTTTGAATGCATCAAAAATTTTATGTATGCTTGTTATTTATTTGTATATTGATTGTATGATTATTTTTATTATTTTATTAATTTATATAATTTTATTATTTAAGATACATATGTTAAAAATTGTAAATTATTTGTTTCTACTTTTACTAATTAATCATATAGTGTTAGTGTTTATATATATATATATATATATATATATATATATATATATATATATATATATATATATATATATATATATATATAATTAAAAAATAAAATAAATATTTTCCCTACTTAAACTAGTATTTCTACTATTAAAATATTCATTCATATAAATAAACAATCTACATTAAAAAAATTAAAATATACAACAATTACCTATCATCAATGTAAAGCAAACCAAACCAAACTCATAAAATAATTGCTCTTTATAAATCATAAATAATTGTCTTACAAAATAAAATATAAACTAATATTTTTATTACAAAAACATTAATTTTGTATACATTAATTCACCAAAAGTATTTATCAAAATAACTACACAAAATATTTATATAAATAACTAAAACCAATATTCTTATTACTAAAAGATTCATTTACAAAAACAAATAATTTATATATATAATATAATATAATATAAATAAAACAAATTCTAACATTTAGATATTTAATATTTCTTATTAGTAAAACATTCATTTAGTAAAAGTAAAAACAAATAATTTAAATTTTTTAACAAATAATTTACAATTATATATATATATATATATAATCATATATATATATATATATATATAATCATAAAAATAGTATTATTAATTTATATGTTTGTTTTATTTGTTTATCAATTTGTATGATTTATTATGAAAATTTTTTTTTATCATTTATACATTAATTCACCAAAAGTATTTATCAAAATAACTACACAATATTTATATAAATAACTAAAACCAATATTCTTATTACTAAAAGATTCATTCACAAAAATATATATATATATATATATATATATATATATATAAATAAAACAAATTCTAACATTTAGATATTTAATAGTTTTTATTAGTAAAACATTCATTTAGTAAAAGTAAAAACAAATAATTTAAAATTTTTAACAAATAATTTACAATCAATATATATATATATATATATATATATATATATATATATATATATATATATATATATATATATATATATATATATATATATATATATATATATATATATATATATATATATACATATACATATATATATGTATATGTATATGTATATGTATATGTATATGTATATGTATATATATATATATATGTATATATATATATATATATATAGGTATAGGTATATATATGTATATATATGTATGTATATATATATATGTATATATGTATATGTATATATATGTATATATATGTGTGTGTGTGTGTGTGTGTGTGTGTGTGTGTGTGTGTGTGTGTGTGTGTGTGTGTGTGTGTGTGTGTAATCATATAAATAGTATTATTAATTTATATGTTTGTTTTATTTGTTTATTGATTTGTATGATTTATTATGTAAGATTTTTTTATCATTTATAGTGAGTAAAATTATGTATGATAATTGTTTTCATTATTCATAATGAGTAATTACGTGTATGATAGATACGTATGATTTGTTTTTTTATTTATGATGAGTGATAATTATATGTACCATTCATGATGAGTAATCACATATATTAAATTAATTGTTTATTATATATTAATATATATATTTTTAGTTATTTAAGATGAGTATGATGAGTAAGTATATATATGTTTAATTGTTTGAATCATTTATTTTATGTGAATTGTTTAAATGATGTATATTCATTATTATATTTAAAATGTATATTTTTAATTATTTATAATGAGTAATTATATATATGATTAATTATTTGAATATATTTAAGTATGCATTAATTTTTAAATGATAGAATCATTAATTTAAAAGAATGAATATAATTATATGTAATTATAGTTTATACAAATCATTATATATATATATATATATATATATATATATATGTTTTAGATAAATAATTATATAATTGTTTGTTAGTAGGATATATGTTTTTTTAAATGTTTATTATTTGTATCTATATTAATTATATAGATAACTTTATAGTAGAATATATATGATCTATCAAATTTGTTTGTTTGTAAAATACATTTTTGTTTAAATGGTTATTATTTGTTTTATATAATGATAATTATGGTTATTACAAATCATTTTGCATTAATCATATAGATAATTTTATAATAATTTATATGATCTATCAAATTTGTTTGTCTGTAAAATGCATTTTTATTTAAGTGGTTATTGTTTGTTTTATATAATTATAATTATTGTTTATACAAATCATTATAAATAATGATTAGTTATATATGTTTAATTGTTTAGGGCAGGGGTTCTAGTCTAATTGG
>JARHVA010007090.1:142500-150000 GCA_037957365.1 Torreya grandis
TGTTAGAGTACATTGGGTTATTGTTTTAAACCCTTTTAATGTTTTGAATGTGTTACTGGATATTTGTTTTTGTTTGTTTGAATGATTTAAAAAGGTGTTATTTTGTATTATTTCATTTAATGTACATTTATTTGTTTGTTTGTTTTGTTATACTAGAGATGTTTGTTTATTTATTTATTTATTTATTTATTTCATTCAATATTTACTTATTTCAATTTATGAATATATTCATGAGTGAATGTATATTATAGATTGTTGTTTTAATGTATGAATATATTTGTGAGTGAATGTGACAAATAATGCTTAATCAAATAAATTACTAGATATATTTTTAAAGATTATTTATGTGATCTATTACTCTAGCATTTTATATATGTCTCTATATGTATAATGTAAGAATGTTTTTAAGGATTTGTTATACAATTACTAGTTTGTATTATTCATTGTATGTTTATATAAATACATTTTTTTATGAATATGTATTTAAGTATATTTATGCATGAATTAATTTTTAAATGATGGAATGCTTGATGGAAAGAATTAAATGTAATTATTGTTTATACAAATAATTATATATACAAATATATGTTCTATACAAATAATTGTATTATTGTTTTTTTGTAGAATGTATGTTTGCTTGAATGTTCATTGTTTGTTTGTACATTGATCATATAGATAATTATATAGTAGAATGTATATGATCTATCAAATTTGTTTGTTTGTAAAATGCATCATTGTATAACTGATTAGCATTTGTTTAAATGATCATTGTTTGTTCTATATAATGATAATTATTGATTATACAAATCATTATATATAAAAATATATGTTTTATACAAATTATTGTATTCTTATTTGTTTGTAAAATGCATGTTTGTTTAAATGTTCATAGTTAGAATATATATATATATATATATATATATATATATATATTCTTATTTGTTTGTAAAATACATGTTTGTTTAAATGTTCATTTTTTTATTTTTACATTGATTATATAAATAATTTTATAGTAGAATGTATATGATCTATCAAATTCATTTATTTTTAGAATGCATCTTTGTATAAATGATCTATTTTCATTGTAGGATGTATATCATCTATTAAGTGAGATTGGTGAGTTAAATCTCTTTATAGTTTATTATATATTTTTGTGGTAAAGTGTATATAATCTTTGTTTAAATGATGTATGCATGTTATTTTTTTTTATTTTGAGTATATGGGTATTTGTATAATTTATTATATATGGTTTATAATTATTTTTATAGTTTATTAAGGATGATTTATATTATTTAAGAAATTTGAATGAAATATTTATATTTTTGTTTATTGGTATGTTTTAAGTTAGGTTAAAAATAATTTCATAATTTTTATGATGAGTAATTATAATTATATGTATATAAGTATTTTTGTTTATGTAATTGTATATTTGTTATTTATTTGTATATTTATAATATGATTATTTTTATAGTTTTATTAATTTATATATTTTATTATTTAAGATACATATTTTTAGTTATTTAGGATGGGTATGATTTTTATTTTTTTAAAAATAAAAGGATGTAAAAACTTTATTGAATCATAAAAACATTACAAGCCAAAAAGAAACACCCTTAAGGGGCCCAATGAAAATAAGGATTAAGTAACACCCAAAAAGCTCCTCATATATTCTATAACCCAATCCTCAAGAACAAGAGCCAAATAACCTAGAAGATGACCCCAATCATCCACATACCAAGTCTTCATTTGCTCAGATGTCTATTTTGTCAAACCATCTACCAGCCTATTCCACTCCCATGGCACATGGTAAAAAGTAATAGAATATAAAGCATTGATCAAAGAAACAATTTGTTTGGCCACCACTACAAGTTACCAGTTCACCTCCTCAAAATGTTGCTTATTCAGTATATCAATGACCACCTAAAAATCTGATTCACAAATAATCCTCCTCCAGCCAAGGGCACAAGCATGCTCTAATGCTAGAAGGATAACAAGAGCCTCCATGTGATTATTTGTATGTTGACCTTTATATATAGAGAAGAAAAAAATTACCCCTCTCGAATTATCCCTGCCAATGCCACCAATTCCAACATGACCAGAGTTACCTCTAGAAGATCCATCAGTATTGATTTTTAGCTCTCCCACTATAGGGGGCATGACAACTAGTACGACAGACCCTTGCTCTCCCTCATCGATGCTGAACCATTCTCAAATGTTTTCATCCATCCTTAGAGAGACCCAAGGCTTCAACAACATCACATTCACCAGAAGTAATAGGGAAAAATAGGTCACACTTAGCAGCCAAAGTTTCTTGTAGGCCTTCCAAAATCCTCAACCAGAGCTGACCAACAAGTAACCTCTTGTCCAAAAAAAACCTACGATTGTGCTCCAACCAAATATGCCAAATTATCAAGCTAGGGCCAATGATTCAAGTAATGAAGAGGAAAGAGGTCTTTGCAGCCACCCCCTAGACTCCTCTAAAAAGCCTCTAAAGAAGAGCCATGTCTACATGGTATATGCTAGATATTCTACCAAAAATGCCAAATAAATTTTGTAAAGGAACACTGAAAGAAGATATGGGGGATGAACTCCTCCTACCCACCACACATAACACACTTAGAGGGCCCCTAAAACCCATGTTTCTAGAGGTTCTCCCAAGTGAGGCACCTCCCTTGAACAACTAACCATGAGAAGAAGTTACAATTAGGCCAGGCAAACTTATTCCAAACCTCTTTCCACCACGAGACCTCTGAGCTCCCAAACATTTGCTTATCAAAAACTTGATAAATCAAGGCAACAATAAATTTGCCTTTTGGATCAAGACCCCAAACCAACACATCTCTCCCAAGAAGAGAAGTGCAGACACACCTCGATAAGATCCCAACAAGATCTTGGTAATCCCCAACTACCTCACTAGAAGGCCAATCCTATAGAACCTTCCATCTATACACCCTAACTTATCTCAAGTTATGAAGGGCTTTAAAATAAATGACATAGCACCACCCAGCATCAATAAAATGCCTACTCAAATTTTGTAGGTGGGGGTGGGTAGACAAAATGGGAGGATAACCATTCCAAGAATCATGCCAGAAGAGAGCCTCCTGCCTCCCATTACAAATCCAAAACAATCCCTGCTTGACAAACTTGGCACCCCTTTTGAGGGTACTCCAAATCATAGAGCCCTTCCCCTTCAAACTAAAGCGAACAACATCCACACTCTCAACTGTACCCAGGTACTTTGGGGTAAGAAATTTTTCCCATGATTGATGTTGCTATGAACACCATCAGTAATATAGCTTAGCTGATAAAGCTTGTCCATTCAAATTAGTTCTATGCAAGCCCAAACCACTAGCCTACTTTGGCCTACAAATAGCTTCCCACTTAACCAAACTCCACTTCCTGTGCGGGAGGTTGCCAAACCAAATAAACTACACACACACACACACACACACACACAGATATATATATATATATATATATATATATATATATATATATATATATATATATATATATATAGTTTACTTTTTGTTATTGAATGTTTTAGTAATAAAAATATTGGTTTTAATTATTTATGATGAGTATATATAAATATGTGAATATAATTAAGTGTTTGAATCCTTTACTCTATATTTAATTTATTTTAAATATAGATTATTTGCTTTTATGAATTAATGTTTTAGTAATAGAAACGTTGGTTTATGTATGTAAATATTTGTTGCTTTCTTCTATGTTGTACATATTATTTATGATGTACATATTATCCATATGTATATTGATTATATGAGTATTTTTATGATTTTATTAATTTATATGATTTATTATGTAAGACTGTTATTTATTTATCACTCATGAAGAGCAATTATATATATGATAGTTTTTTTTAATTACTTATGATAATTAATTTTTGTATGTTTTACTTTTTATGTAAATTGTTTGCCTTTATGAATTAATGTTTTAATAATAGAAACACTGGTTTATGTAGGTAAAATATTTATTACTTTCTTCTATGATTTAATATATGTTTATTTTTTATTATTCATGGTGAGTAATAATAAGTATGATAGATTTTTTTTGTTATATGTTTATTATATATACATATAATATTTATTTTTATGAATTAATATCTAAAAATAAATATTTTAATAATAAATGTGAAATGTGTTCTTTCCTTTATGATTCATTATGTTTATTTGGTTGGGAATGTATAACACATTTAATGTTTGTTTTCTTTAATTTTGAGTGTAAGTATCTCTTTGGTAAAGTTCTTGTTTAAATGATGTATATTTGTTACTTATTTATATATTGATTATATGACTATTTTTATAGTTTTATTAGTTAAGATACATATTTTTAGCTATTTAAGATGAGTATGATGAGTAATTATATATATGATTAGTTGTTTGAATCAATTATTTTATGTGAGTTTTTGACTAAATGATATATACTTTTAATTATTTATGATAAGTAATTATATATATATATGTTCATTTTTTTGAATCCCTTATTTTATGTGAGTTGTTTAAATGATATATATTCATTATCATTTTTATATTAATTGTATGAATATTTTTATATTTTTATTAATTTATATATTTTATTATTTATGATACATATTTTTAATTATTCATGATGAGAAATTATATATATGATTAATTATTTGAATATATTTATGCATGCATTAATTTTTAAATGATAGAATGTTTGTTGAAAAGAATGCATATGATTACATGTAATTATTCTTTATATAAATAATTGTATTATTATTTGTTTGTAGAATGCATGTTTATTTAAATGTTCATTGTTTGTTTGTACATTGATCATATAGATAATTTTATAGTAAAATGTATATAATCTATCAAATTTGTTTGTTTGTAAAATGTATTTTTATATAAATGGTCAATGTTTGTTTATTTGTAGGACTTCGACAAGTTGTACAATGGAACATATCTCATCTAAAGGTTTATGGTGATTCTTATTTAATCATCAATTAAGTCATAGATCATTTCCATACCAAAGATGACAAGTTGGTTCTATATAAAGCTATGGTTGACACTTTAAAATAGCATATTGTAGACATCTAATTTTGAGCATATATCAATAGATAGTACTAGAATGATCGATGTCATGACTACTATCAGCTCCCTAATTCAACAAATAGATAGGGCTAGAGAGTATCAATTCCTCATCAAGAATTTTTTCACACTAGCTCATGAGCCTTGAACTATTGTAATGATTTATGATATTATTGGTCCTCATTTTATCTAGTATTCAGACCTTTATAAATACCTCCATGACCAAGTTATGCCACCTAACTGATCCAAAAAATAATCCAAAGGCTTTATTCATCACTCTACTCATTATACCTTACTTGGATCAACCCTTTATCACCATAGTTTTGATGTAACTTTGCTTCGTTGTCCCACTTCAGTAGAATCTACACTAATATTATGAGAATTACATGGATTACGTGGATCCCACACTAGTGGGGCAATTTAGTCAAAAAATCTTGTATATACTAGTTATCATTAGTTGACAATAGATCCAGATGGAGCTACATATGTGAAAAAATATAAAAAAAAGTCAATGGCATGCTAATATGATTTATGCTTTGGATAAGACTCTAAAAATAATGTTGACACCATGGCCATTTGCTACATGGGGCCTCAATCTCATTGGGAAGATCAATCCTATCTCATCTGATGGCCATAAACATATCCTTACCACCACTGAATATTTCATTAAGTGTGTCGAAGCTATACCCCTCACTTCCGTGACTAAAAAACAAATTTCTAATTTCATTTTTGACCATCTCATTTGCCACTATGGTATTCCTTCCAACATTTTCTCTGATAATGGAGGATCATTAAAAAATAAATATGTCAAAAAGTTATGCTTCAAATATAACATCACACAACATTTCTCTATGACATATTACCCTCAAGGTAATGGTTAGATCGAAGCATAAAACAAAATAACTATTAACATTCTCAAAAAGATTATCAATGATGTTAGTCATGATTAACAACTTCAAATATTCTATACCCTTTGGGCATACTATACCAATCACCATACACCCATATGAGCCACTCCTTATTCTATTGTTTATGGTACTAAAACCATACTTTCTATTAAGGTCAATTTACCTTCATTATGCATCTCTTTCAAGAATATCCTGGATGACCATGCCTATCGAGGAGCTTGCCTACGAGAACTAGACCTACTTGATGAAAAATGCACAACCACACTCCATAATGTTCACGTGTGTCAAAACTAACTTAGAGGCCATTACAATCAGCATGTGAAATATAGAACATTTAAACTTAGTGACTTTTTCTTTTTAGAAAAACCAAAAGAATACCAAGGCTGAGAAGAAGTATAAAGGTAAGTTTAAATCAAACTAGATAGGTCTTTCCATCATTACTACAGATTATAGGGTAGGAGCATATAGACTTATCACATTAGATGGAGAAGAACTTTTTGAGCCTATGAACATTATTCACCTCAAGCACTACTATGCTTGAGTAACATGGTGTATTGTCTATAAGGACCATTTTAAGTTGTATCATATTTTTAAGATTCTTCTTTTTACCATTCTGCCATCTTATCATCCTATCATTTTAACATTCACTTATATGTTCTACCATTCCATTCTATCAACCAAGCATGTTTTTAAATATATCTACGTAGCCTATTTGACCTTGGTTCCTTATTAGTTTCACATTTTCATCAACAAGAATTTGATCAATTTCCATAGGTTTTTCAAGAAATTCTAGACAGAGACAGTATTTTAGAACAATATGATAGAGGTTTCAGTAGTTGCATCCTTCATTTTTTGGTCTTTTCTTATCATTGTTATTACTACTAATTATAACCACCTATGGGAAAATTAGTATCATTGATCTAAGCCATTATATCCTATTTATAACCTCCTATGGGAAAACTAGGGACAATAATTGTTTATCATACCTTGACATACCAAATTGTCATTTCTTATGTTCTATTATGCCTTTATACCAACTATGCCTATTTTATTTGAATTGGTTGTTGCACTAGTCTAATTCCTCTGGTGAAGGTAGAAATACTAGAATTAAGTCCATTTAGGGACTATGTGGGTCGTGTTTGATTCAACCTAAGCCATGCTCTCAACATTTTGTGAGCAACCTAAGCCATATTGTCATCATTTTATGAGCAACCTAAGCCAAGCTCTACCCATTTTGTGATCTTGGACCATTTTAGTATCTTGTCATTCTCACTTGAGTTGAGATTCTTGAAAAATTATAAAAACACGTGTAAAACCATTTATAAAAAACCAAAAAGATTGACCACTTCTTTGCCTTAAGGAAATTGGGAACCCTTACTAAGTCACAACCAAATCACTTGTTCCTTAGTTTCCTCATCTTTTTTGGCCTTTTTATCCCACACACTTGTCATTTTATAAGACTATTCATATTATTCTATTGCATCCATTATGTTTGTTTTCATCAGTTATCATTTTCT